>JAZHYW010015278.1:0-159984 GCA_037355805.1 Ixodes ricinus
TTTTGTTATGTTTATTATTTTATCGGAAGCTCATATTTTTGACGAATAATATAGATGCCCTGGCCTATATTATGTGTAGCTTTCGAGCTCGTTAATGCCATACAGATTGAGGTAGAAGGCCTGAAAGTTAGTGTGTTTGTTGCACCTGGTCGAAAGTTAGGAATCTTTTATATATTTTTTAAATTCATAAAGCACACAACATTTGCATGCACTGCACGCGGGTCAAAGGAACCAAAATGAACAGCTAACAGCGCGATCGGAATCGGTAGCAACGGTAGTACTCACCCGGGAAACGACGCGCGAAGCGGCGTGTTGTCCGTCGGCACTCCCGTCGAAAAAGGCAAAGTAAAGACACAAATACTATATAAACATACAAAAAATATCGCACCCAGAAAATTTTTTTTTTTGCTTTTGTTTATTTCATTTCCAAACTGTTCTCTTTAGAGTTGCCTAAATTCCTTTCTTAGAATTGGCAGGCATACCTCTTCTTTCTTTTATTTACTTTATTTCAAAATCCTTTCCTTAGAATTGGCAGTCATAGCTTATTTTGGTTTATCTATTTCATTCCCTCCCTCTTGGGTCGGGCGCGTCTGCTATCTTCTCGCGCTGGGCGCCCTCGCGCTGGGCGCGCGGTGCGGGCGCGGCGAGTAGTACCTCTCTCTTCCGCCAGGTTTGGCTGGCTCTGCGGCCGCGCCGCGCAGCGTCTCCACTACCTCTTCGTGGTACTCCTCCCCACATCACGTGATGTTTTTCTCCAAGCGGCACCGAGCGATGACTCAGGTCATCGCGCCGGTCGCCTGGTCGCTGGAAGTGGAATGCCCTAGTCGTGCGCCTTCGCTTTCGGCGGCGCCGCGATCCTCGCGGACGGCTGGCTCACGGCGGCCGCTCCGGGATACGATCGCCTGATGTTCCAGACCACCCGACGAGCCAACCATCTGGATTAATACCAAACTCAAAGGTATTTCCATTTTTCAATCGCGGAGACGTTTGTCTCTGCGATCAGCTCCTTTGTCCTTCGCACTGACTTAGCCTCTAGCGCAGGACTCTCCGCTCGCGGGGCTCCTGCGCCGCGTGCGGAGATAACTGACCTCTCACCTCGATATGTTTACATGTATCGATGGCCTGATTCATAGGAGCGTCGGCCTTCCTGAACAACGAAGGCCGAGCATTACAGGGCGACTCGCGTGCTCTGACTAGCTCAAGCGCGTGGGCCGCCCGGTGACAAGTTGCCACTGCGATGGACATTTCTATCGCGGCGCAAGACTCGGGGAAACTTCCCCAGCAGGCCACAATTTTTTATCATTCCGGCCATAATTTTCTGATTCGGTACTAATTCGGCTTAAACTAGGTAGGTACAACGGGGCTCCCTCGTGGTGCTTGGGACTTGTGTATTTGGTGACGGCATACTAAGAAGATATTAAGAAGATTGGCCCAACTTCTGCTAAGAATTGACTTCTCCCCGATCACTTCACCTGCTGCTCTGCTCGGCCGGTTGGGGCGGCTTCGTGCGGCTGGCGCGGCGCGGCGGCGCGAGTTTGCGGCGCGACTCTGGGGCAACCGCCCTTCTTCTCTATTTCTTTCACTCCCTACCCCCTACCCCAAAACAAAGGTGACATACCGAGCCTTCGGCTCAGCAACACTTCCTTTGATTTCCTTACTCTCAAAACTCTAACTAACTAACCCAGAAAAGAATAGAAACACTTAGAAGCAATAAAAAATACACTGGAATAGATAAAAATAGGTAATGGAATCGAAAAACGGAGGATTAAGAGGAGGGAAGCGACAAGGCAATGCGATCCGAAGGCACAGCGGCCAGGCGAGGGACAGTCTCTCCCACAATTCCTCGCGCGCGGGCCGGAGCGCTTGGGGAATTTCGCAAAAGGGTTATTTTGCTTAATCACGGTTTTTCATTTACCAAAAATGTAAATCGAGCCATGCTTGAAAACAATGTACAATGTTAACTTCTATTTAAGCGGCATAAAAAAAAAAAATCTGGTTATGGCTGGATGCGAGGCTGGTCCCAATGCAATGCTAAGCACTTAGAGCGCCTTTCTGAACGGCATGTAAGCAATATAGCGATCAACGAGACGAGCGACGGCGACAACCTACGAGTGCCGGCGACGAGCGACGAAGATTTCTCACTGTCGCTGCTTGCGTCGCTCGGTGTTTGGGTTTCTAGAAAACGTCGCTCATCGCCTTGATCGCTTGCACCAATCGCTTTCATAAGGTGTGTCTCGTCACGCGGCTGACTGAGCGACAGCAAGTCCTTGTCGCTGTCGCTCGTCTCGTCGCTCGCCAAATCGCTTACATGAAGTACACCGCCCACAATTTTCTGCACCGGTGCAGGAGGTGCATGTGAATTGAACGAAGCTTCTGTACAGCGCGAGCGTTCTCTTGACCAACTCATGCTAGCGATTGTTTTCACCCTGTCGATTACATTTATGCAAAACGGGGGCTGCTGGTTCATCATATAAACCAACCATTTCTGTGTTTAATTAAAACGCATCACTGACCTAAAATATCCTGCTATCCTGGAGTTTATGCTATAGGAATGTATCGCTTCGGATAAATTTGTTAATTTCTATTTTTAGCCCCTTGCCTCGCCAGATACAACATCCGGCCTAAAGCAGTGTTTCGGATCTCTTTCCAAGACCTGGGGCGGGTCGTCATTCAATCCAGGAGTCGGCGGCGTCTTATGGGCGTGTTGCTGGTGCTTCTTACTGGATCGTGCTACCGAGGGACAAGTGATCTGCGCAGGGCTATTGCAGGGAGTCACTCCGAGAGCCTCACCAGAGTTTCCTGCCCGTGGTCGTCCTAAAGTTTCCTGGTGTAGGTATGCATTTTTTCTGTCTTTCCCTTAATGGAACTTGGGTATCTTCTTTTCGTTGTCGCTGATGTGCCTCAAAATTGGTTAAGCACACGAATAGACGCTGTACAACTGTACCCCACATATTTTTGTCAAGATAACTTTTCTTTGCCAAAGTTACAGATTTTTTTATGAAGGTTAGTCTTTTTTGTTTTTATTTACATATTTATTTTAGTTTCCACGGGCAACACTAAAACGTTATGCCGGGGGCAAGGACAAGTTCACTGCTCTAACTTGTTCTCGACTGATCGCAAGAAATTTGGTTAATGTCGTAAAACCTCCTTCCAGCGCTTGCTTTGCAGCACGAAAAAAAATTATACATAGGACATATGTACTATGTTTTTTAGACTGCTTGCTCATTCTGCAGGTCTGCCTGCCATTGATGTTGTGTTACTGGAGAGCAGGCGAATTCGATTGTTGGTTTTGCCATTTTTTGTTTAGCAGTTGTCTTAATAGTTTTTTGTAAATTTAAAGATTTTCCTAAAAAGCAAGCCGGGAAGAATATTTAGTTTGATTAGGTGGCTGAAAATAATGATTTGGTACCCTTTAGTCAGTAAAATAGATACTGTGTGCCACTTTTAGTGCCAAGTCGAGATCGGCGCTTTTTTGACATTTTGCTTAGAGTATAGTACCCATTTTTATTGGTTAGCCTCTTGGTGCGCCAAGTAAAATCTTTCTATGCAGACACCTGCCCTCTGCTGGCACACTATACCCTCATGCTCAGTGAGTGTATGAACTGGAGTTGTATCCTCACTCGACACTCGTTGAGCATGAGGGTAGGAAAATCTTACCATTGCAGTAGTAGTGTTTTATAGTCTTTACAGTTGAATGTGAATATTCGACAGAAATCTCTCAGGTTGGCGCGAAAGAGGGTTAAACGAACGCGTTTAATCATTTGCCTTAATTAGCTACCCATCATTTCAATGCCTACATGGCCTTGTCCTCAGGGGAGACTATGGCTGTGGCAGTGAAGGAGCAGTTTTTTTATAAGTACAAGTACAAAGTATAAAAATAAAAGGATCTATGTGCTGATCACTCAAGAATATGCTATTCATTGTAATGTATCTCTGCCAAGTACTTGAGTGTGATTTGTTTTTATTATCAGCTACCTGGGTGCCTCAAGATCTGGAGATCCTAGTGGCCACAAGCTGGGACTCAACTCTTCTGTGGTCTGGCCAGGACCATGGGGGAGGTAATCCCATCAACAAGAGCATCGCAGCATCTCCCTGCCAGTGACTTTTGATTAGCGTCGCGACAGGGAGTCCTCGTGCCACCAGGTGTTAGGTATGCCACTCGAAATAAGCATTCTTCTTACCTATTCCTTAAGTAAAACAGCAAAAGCACTACTACGCCTAAAATGCAAAAGGCATATTCAAATCTTGGGTTGGATGGAGTTCCAATTACAAAAAAGAGTCTTCAGACATGATTAATATGTGAACCATGTGAAGCCCGCAGATGTAGGTTTGACGGTGTCACACAAATAACTTCCCGCAGATGGCATCGCTCTTGCTATACCCAAACAATATCTTAAAATAATCATTGTGTTACGTTGGTGTCAGCAATCTTATGTACCTATCACGCCCAGCAGTCGGGAGATGTGAAGTATAAAAAAAACAGGAACTTGCACATTGTCAGCTCTGCAAAGATTTATATAGTGAACAGAGCATAGCACGTTCAACTTAAGAAAGCAATTCAGTGCAGGCCTAGTTTTAAGGTTCACAGATGTGTAATTCCTCTTCATAATGAAGTGAAAACTGCTTAATTTGTGGCACACTACAGGCTTTCTATTAGTGTTAAAAAGTGTTATGGTTTTCTAAACAGCTCACACCAAGTATTTTCTTGAAATACATGGGTTCATGGAAATTATTATGTGGATGTTTGTACACAGTCATGGTGAGACCAATCTTTAATGTCAAGTGTTCCACTTATTCAGAGTTGGTTGAGCCTGTAAATATTGTAGGTCGCAAATTAAATTTTTAGGCTCCAACCATTTGTGTTTAATAAAAACACATCACTGACCTAAAAATCCTGCTATCCTAGAGTTTATGCTAGAATGTATCGCTTCAGATAAATTTGTTAATTTCTACTTTTAGCCCCTGCCCCGCCAGATACAACATCTGGCATAAAGCAGTGTTCCGGATCTTCTTCAAAGACCTGAGGCGGGTCGTCATTCAATCTAGGAGTCGGCGGCATCTCATGGGCGTGTTGCTGGTGCTTCTTACTGGATGATGCTACCGAGGGACAAGTGATCATGCTTGGGAAAGGCAAGTTTGGCAAGTATGGCCGCCGTATGTACACATATTGTTTTTACCTTTGTTCGAATCAGGCACGTAGCCAGGATTTTATTTCAAGGGGGGGAGAGGGAGGGGGAGGAGGAGGAGGAGGAGGAGGGTCCGGGCCCCTATGCCCCCCCCCCCTGGCTACGTGCCTGGCTCGAATCCACTTTTAAGAAATGCACAGCGGCGTCTTATTATTCCGGAGTGCTCCAACTCTGTCAGTGCTCGTTTCTCTAGACCATGCAAATGGGATGCAACACTAAACCACATGCTCTCGCAACAGTGCTGGGCTGAAGCACTGTGGAAGCTACTCTAGCCTTTACAATGCAGCACAAAATAGTTGACGCCAAGTATAGCTAGTTTTGAGACTCCGTTTTACCAAAAGCTCTGCCGAAACAAATCTGCCACCTTATAGGGAGTGCAAAAGAACCTCGCGTGCCTAACCTGGAGAAGGGCGTTTTTTTTTTGCATAGGCCATTTTTTTCTTAAACCAATACGTTCAGCCTCCTTGAAATGTTAACATCATGTGGCACACGGACGTACTGTAAACCCCTTAATGTTGGCGAGTCCTTAATTTTCGCGGCCTTTAATTTTGCGAAATTCAGTGGCCGCAATTATGTCCTCTGTGACCGATTCGAGAAGAAATAGGGGCCATGAAGATAAGGGGTTTTACTGTACATCGGAGAAAAGAGGAGGTCACTTTTGTTCGTATGCAAGAGTAAGACCAACAACAACAATCACGATGTCGACACTTTGTGAGCCTATCTGTGTCTATTGAATGATATGAATTTTATTTTAGTTCGTTAAACATTGCTGCCTGTACGTTGTGCGATGTCGTCTTCAACACAAACAGTGGTTTTCCTCTGAAGCAGGCAGCATGGATGCGTGCCGCAGCACAACAGAGTTCATTTGCAGGTAGTACCGCAGTTTGAAGGAGGATTCGCACAATATGGGGGAATCACAATTCAGTGGTCTACCTCAAGCGTGGACAAGATTTGCTCATTCAAAAAAAATTGGCTAGAAATTAGGGATTTTTGACGAGTGTACCCGCATGGTTGAAGGGCTAGACAAGCCTTGTGAGCGCTTCGTTTTCTAGCCTCTCAGTCCTGAACCCACTCGCGCACCACATGTGTAGATGTTCCGATAGGCGAGAGCACTTATTTGGAAAATGGTGGATGGCAATACGCATACATTGTTTTTATCTTTATCAGAATTCTGTATTATGGTCAAACGTGGACTGCTTATTTGCAATACTTTTTCTCACTTAAAAATATGTCATACTTAAAATATGTAGTATAGCCAATGACAAAAAGAGAATGGCTGGGCGTCCTCCAGCACGCGCTTCTACTTTTCACCCCGCTTTGAACGGATGTGCTCACTCGAGGCTCATAAGACGCTGAAACGTCATCGAAGGTAGCAGGCGGGCTGGTGACGGAACAACTGAGACTTCTCCCTGCCTTTCTCATTCTGTCAGTGAGCGTGTACTTCTATACTCTAACTTGGCTTAACCTGGATAGAGCTGAGGAGAATAGGCTTGGCAAGTGCCCTTAGTGAATATGCATTTGTACAGCTGAGGCACTTTTTAAATCAAGTACCTTGTGTATATTGCCTTCAAAAACACATCATTTAGGGGGTGCAAAAGGAATTCTAAGGAATATTTTTGTTTGTATTGTCCTATTACGCATAGACTCCTTCGACTAAATGGGGATCGAGTCGACCTAGCCTGTTAAAAAATATAATGCCTGCCCGATAATTGTTTTGCATTTAGTTAATATATCAGTATTCAGTTAGGTATCCCAAGTCGTTAGTCGTTGAGATGCAGTCTCTCTGTAAGTCAGTCATTTTTAACATTTGTAAAACTGCTTGTCAAATAACGACACTGTCAAGGTCATATACTCAGCTCGAACAATAGCTGGGCACAAGCTGGTCGCGTGGTTACAGGCAGCAAACATCCCGTTTTGAACGTCCGAGTACCTGCCTCGCAATGCAGCTTAAGACTTGGCCAGGGCCCCACTCACAAACGTCTATACTTTGTATCTCTTTAAGCTGGACCACTTTTGATGCTACAAGCCATTGCAGCAAAAACAGCGTGACACATGATTATAAGCTTGACGTACCATGGTGTCCAACTACAAGGTCACATGGCTTGCTTTCTGCACTGAATTTGCAAGGATGGCTTGAAGCTTCTGCCGTGGTTAACTTTAAGCTGAGATATTTTGGAATAATGCTTCCGGTTTTTAGTGTTGCCCGGCACGGTTAACAATTTGGTGATATAGTGCTCCATTGAAAAGTCGACGCATTCATGACAGTATCACCTAATGAATGCATGCTAGCTATTAAACTCTCCGTTCTGCAGAGAAATGAAGTGCACTTTACTTCTAATTGCAGCGGCTTCTGGTACTTTATGATATGAAGCACTTTATGGCTGCAAGCTCTGACCGTACCTTGTTCTGTGGTCTGCGCAGGGCTATTGCAGGGAGTCACTCCGAGAGCCTCACCAGAGTTTCCTGCCCGTGGTCGTCCTAAAGTTTTCTGGTATAGGTATGCATTTTTTCTGTCTTTCCCTTAATGGTACTTGGGCGTTTTCTTTTCATTGTCGCCGATGTGCCTCAAAGTTGGTTAAGCACACGAATAGACACTGTACAACTGTACCCCACATATGTTTCTCAAGATAACTTTTGTTTGCCAAAGTTACATATTTTTTTATGAAAGTTGGTCTTCTTTTTATTTACAAATTTGTTTGAGTCTCGATGGGCGACACTAAATTGTTATGCCAGTGGCGAAGACAAGTTCACTGCTCGAACTTGTTCTCAACTGATTGCAAGAACTTGGGTTGTGAAAAATGAATGTCGTAAAACCTCCTTCCAGCACTTGCTCTGCAGCACGAAAAAAAAATCATACATAGGACATACCCTGTTTTTTAGACTGCTTGCTCATTCTGCAGTTCTGCCTGCCATAGATGGCGTGCTACCGGAGAGCAGGCAAATTTGATCGTTGGTTTTGCCATTTTTTTTAGCAGTTGTCTTAAAGGGATTGTCCGGTCGAAACCGGAAGTACTTAAGTTTTTGCGCTCGTTACGTCGAGGGAGCCTTCATGTACACAAACGTCATTTTTATTTTGATATATGATCTCCCGTTATTAATGAAACCTTTCATGAGCGTACGTACGAAACTGCACCCCGAATTTCGCCAGTGTCAATGGCTGACATCCGTAGCTGCTGCGTGACGTCACAAAACGCAAGGGTTTTTCGGATGGTCGGGATAACAAGCGTTGGTCGATGGATGTCTTGTATTTTGTTTCGAATTATATAGTCTCCTAGGCTGTACCCTACTGAAATACGGTTCTTTTAATGCAGTTTCGAAGCGTGTGCAAAAAAAGTCACGCCTTTTAGCAGGATATTACTCGAAAACAGCCATAAGCTTCGAGCAAACGTAACCCATTTCGCGCAAACACAACTGCGACGGCCGCCGATCGAATTAAGAGCGCTTGCAAAGCAAATGATGCAGATTTCGCCTCTGAAGCGGCAACTAGGTACACGAAGCGGCATCTGGGTACGCATTTCTGCGGATCCACTGGATCGGTGATGAGGCTGCGGGTCGTTCCCTCAGAGGCGATGTCCGCGGGTCGAAAGCAAACGGCGAATCGTTCAAAAGCATACCGCCACTTTACTTGGGCGAGCTTGGTGAATCGTAGCCACGCTCTATTTTCACATGCGGGCGCGTGCTAAATACAAATTCTGGTATCATTTCCAGGCGATCTAGCTGTTGGTTTCGGTTTCGCTGCATAATCAAATTTATTGATCCGATTTTGGCCGAGGAGTGGATGGACGTAGTTTAATATCGTTGGCACAGCATCACACCTCAGCTTACGAGCCTTCTGTGCGCTTAGAGCTCAGCTCGTAGCTCTCTTCAGTGAGATGATTGCTGCATAAGCGGGATCTCGATCTTGACGGGAACCCAGTCCCTATGCACGGCGACGGTCCATTTTGCTCGTCACTGCACGTCTCGCGGAAAAGTGCGGAACGTCATGTCTTGGCTCGCATGTGCTGCCTGGTGGTTGTGGCACCCAACCGCGCAACAAAAATCTCACCCAACCACGAAACAAGTCGAGCACAACAACAAAAACGAAGCACGCAGAGGCGTTCACTCGCAGGTAAACGACGAGACAAAAATGCTCGATTTGTGTTGTGTGACGTCAGAGCTCCAATGTTGCCACCGAAAGCAGCGTTTACGCTAGAGTGCGATTGGAGCAGTATAAATTCAGTTACTCATGCAGAGGGGCATATAAAATTCAGATATTGCACGTACGATGGGCCTCGAGGCAATAGCAATGATATTCAATTGTTTTCTCGAATACAAAATTTGACCGGACAATCCCTTTAATAGTTTTTGTAAATTTAGAGATTTTCCTAAAAAGCAAGCTGGGAAGAATATTTAGTTTGATTAGGTAACTGGAAATAATGATTGAGTACCCTTTAGTCAATAAAATAGATACTGTGTGCCACTGTTAATGCCAAGTAGAGATCGGCCTTTTTTTACATTTTGCTTAGAGAAGTACCCATTTTTATTGGTTAGCCTCTTCGTGCGCCAAGTAAAATCTTTCTATGCAGACACCTGCCCTCTGCAGGCACACTATACCCTTATGCTCAGTGAGTGTACGAACTGGAGTTGTATCCCCACTCGACACTCGTTGAGCATGAGGGTAGGAAAATTTTACCATTGCAGTAGTAGTGTTTTATAGTCTTTACAGTTGAATGTGAATATTCGACAGAAATCTCTCAGGTTGGCACAAAAGAGGGTTAAACAAACGTGTTTAATCATTTGCCTTAATTAGGTACCCATCATTTCAGTGCCTACATGGCCTTGTCATCAGGGGAGACTATGGCTGTGGCAGTGAAGGAGCAGTTTTTTTTATAAGGACAAGTACAAAGCATAAAAATAAAAGGATCTATATGCTGATCACTCAAGAATATGCTATTCATTATAATGTATTTCTGCCAAGTACTTGAGTGTGATTTGTTTTTATTTTCAGCTACCTGGGTGCCTCAAGATCTCGAGATCCTAGTGGCCACAAGCTTGGACTCAATCTTCTTCTGTGGTCTGGCCAGGACCATGGGGGAGGTAATCCCAGCAACAAGAGCATCGCAGCATCTCCCTGCCAGTGACTTTTGATTAGCGTCGCGACAGGGAGTCCTCGTGCCACCAGGTGTTAGTAGGTATGCCACTCGAAATAAGCATTCTTCTTACCTATTCCTTAAGTGAAACAGCAAAAGCACTACTAAGCCTAAAATGCAAAAGGCATATTCAAATCTCGGGTTGGATGGAGTTCCAATTACAAAAAAGAGTCTTCAGACATGATTAACATGTGAACCATGTGAAACCCGCAGATGTAGTTTTGACGTTGTCACACAAATAACTCCCCGCAGATGGCATCGGTCTTGCTATACCCAAACAATATCTTAAAATAATCATTGTGTTACGTTGGTGTCAGCAATCTTATGTACCAATCGCGCCCAGAAGTCGGGAGATGTGAAATATAAAAAAACAGGAACTTGCACATTGTCAGCTCTGCAAAGATTTATATAGTGAACAGAGCATAGCACATTCAGCTTAAGAAAACAATTCAGTGCAGGCCTATATTCATGGTTCATATAGGTGTAATTGCCCTTCATAATGAAGTGAAAACTGCTTAAGTTGTGGCCCACGACATGCTTTCTATTAGTGTTAAAAAGGGGTATGGTGTTTTAAACAGCTCGCACCAAATAGTTTTTTGAAATACATAGGTTCATGGAAATTATTATGTGGATGTTTGCTGACAGTCATGGTGAGACCAATCTTTAATGTCAAGTGTTCCACTAATTCAGAGTTTGTTGAGCCTGTAAATATTGTAGGTCGCAAATTAAATTTTTATGGTATGCAATGGGCACAATCGTCCGTATTGACTAGCTCTACTTAGGGGAACTTTATGCGTTTACTTCGGCAAGATGGTTTCGCAGAACTAAGTATTTCTTTTATTCAACTCCTGCACTAACCTTGTCTCTAGAAACTTTTTATATTCTTTGTGATGCTGAGATAAGATTCTGCAAATAGTTTTTCTAGAACTACACTAGATATTTCCAGTTCATCAACTTCCTCGCAAAGCATGCGAGAGAGCCAAACCTTGTAATGTACGGAGGGAACTCAACGAATGACGCGACAGACAGTTTGAAACAGTCGGCACTGTAACAGTAATAATGACATGCCACTTGCTTATGTAATGCTCATTGTCGCAGATCAAACTGCTTTTTCCGTCTACTTTCATTTTCGGTAGAATCATTCACCGAATTCCCTCTCGAGACTGCAGCGCTTGGTTCTCCGAAGTAATTTGCATGAATATAAATGCAACAGGTTTCTTTGAGTGTGCGTCTAACACATATTCTTCTTATTGAACATGCTAATTGTATTCATTACCATATCCATAATTGTATTCGCATTCTACCTAATAATTTTTATTTTGAGATTTGAGTTTTCGGCAGTACTTTTCTTCACATCTGTGCTTGTCGAGCCGTACTCAAGTCCATACATCTTGTCTTTCACTATTACATCAATATATAGAAGTGTTGATGTCGAGTGAGAATTCAAGCTACCAAATCTGTCATGTGAGTTAAGAACCAAGAAAGAGCTCTATAGACGAAGTTTTGTGAGAGGGCTGTATAGGTATCAGAATAGCACATGCCATGCTAAAAAAATGCGAACTTTTGTTAGGTATGCAAGGATGACAGTGCTGCGCCATTTCTGATATGTCACAAAACAATCAGTGGCATACAGTGTTCCTTATGGATGTTTAAACTTTCAAATTCAAAGCCCAAAAGTTTTATTCAAGAACGTTCCTCACTACAAATGTATTTAGAGATCTGAGCCACCGACTCATGCAAGACTATGTGGCAAACATTCATTTTCATGTGGATTACGGTTTACAAGGTCTAGTCTGCACTGATTTATTGCATTCATGCTGAAACTGGGGGAGGGGGGTTCTCTGGGTATGAATAAAGAGATAAACATTTCTTGAAATCAAAATTTGAGAACGGACAAAAGGAATGATATTAAAGCGGTATCTTAGATTCTCTTTTCTTTGTCTTATCTTTAATTATCACTTTATTTCATGTGAGGCATTTAGTTTTTGAGGGCGCAGCTCTTAGGTGCCTGTTTTGCGGCGTCGCCATCGGCATAACTGCCCTGCTAAACTTGGCAGGAAATTGAATTAATGTAGAGGTCATTTGACATTAATTTTTCAGGTAAATCTAGTGGAGAAACTGTGTTTGTTTCTGGCTGACGTGACACAAAGTCATGTGATTTCGTTTTCCGCGCTACATTTAGTGGGGAAACTGAATTGGTGTTGAGGTCACGTGACATCAATTTCCCTGCTAAATTTAGTGAGAAAATTTTCCTGCTAAATTTAGGGAAATTTCCCGCTAAATGGGAGGGAGCAGAAGGGGAGGGCAGGAGGGGCATACCCTCCCATCCTCCTCCTCCAGATCTGCGCTCTAAGTTCGCATTATAGAGTATTGTAAACGTCTTTTATTTTTCATCTCATGTTTATTCAATCTTTGTATCGCAGGTGCGCTCGCAGCACAAATCTGGGTTGTGCTGACCCTCTACGCACAAGTTGGGAACTCCTGAGTGGCAAGAGTGGGAGTTTGGCCTGACAGCTCAAGGGACACCTTTGTTCAGTATTTAATTTATAATTATCTTTTGAGCAAAGTTAAGCTTTGCTGCATGCAATTCTTCTAGAAATAAATACTTGCTACCAAATTTACCACGTCACTACATTTCGCCACTGCTATTAGGGCTCCTCGAGGACCTTGGACAAGAGCTTATTTGTGTGCAAACATCATGCTTGTTTCAAACCAATCGCTGATGTAGAGACTTGCTGACATCCAGCATTCCAATGGAACGCTGGATGTCTGCGAGTCTCTCCCGAAGGATGCAAGTGGGGAAGGAACCATACAGTCGTATCGTAATAGGGGACATGCTATAGGGTGTGCTTTGCATGCTTTACAGATTTGTTGAAAAAAAGCCGTAAAAGCTACACTTACGCGGTCAGTGCACGTGAGTTATATGGCCAGGGGGCATGGTATAAAGGGCTAATTGTAATGATGAGTCGGCTTATTAAAGGGAAGTGCAAGACTTCTTTCAGAAAACTAGATGGAGGTTGATTCTAGTGTAGTTTTATCCCGTTAATCTGAATATCACGTTTGTTTTCTCCAAAGATATAACTAAACTTGAGAAAACACAAAAAACATCCGACCAGTAGGGACGTTGTAAGGGGATTTTTCAGCTGCCAAGCATGTGTCGCTTGAGGGCCGCGCGTCCAATCGCAAACTTTCTAGGTGTATTCTCCCGCACTGGCACCAGTCGTGATGTCTTCTTTTCCCCTTTTTAAAAATAGTGTGTGCGTGCATAGCTTTGATTGGCGCTGAAGATGCGTGAGCAGAGATTTCGAAAGCTCCTTTTGTGACGTCGCTCTCCGGGAAAGAGTGCCTCTAGTGATACTTTAAAAATGATTCTATGCAGCCTCGATTCACCAAATTACCAAATAATTTTGATATTTGAGATTCTGGAGGTCAAATGAAGAAAATTTAAATGTGTTTCCTCAAATACAAACCACTCTAGCTTCCCTTTATGTATAATATGTTCCTTAAATTTTTTGATTAGTGAAAATAGACCCATAATTCCAATTAGAAAGTTGCTAAGCATCATCGAAAAACACTAAATCAACTCTTTGCGTGAATATATAAGACAAAAGCAGCATTTTACAGCGTTCTAAAAGAAAAGGCTTAATTAGGACGCGTTTCCAGACTTCGGTTTCTTATCAGAGCGCATCTTTGCACCTGCGATGCTGCTGACCAGTGGCTGCAGTGCGAAGCCACCTCCTCGCCTCCCTCGTAGGATGGAGGGAAGCAAGGCGCACGTGTGTTGCGCTACTAAACCCCTAAGGAACAGGACCTTGGGCGCAGAGATGCGCTCCGATAAGAAACCGAAACGGAACCAGATAAAGCGTTTTTACAGAACGCATAACATGCTACCCCTGCATTGTATCCTTCTAAAAAGAGTAGATTTAGTGGTTTCCGATGACTCTCATCAAGTTTCTAATTGAAACCATGTGTTCATTTTCAGTAATTAAAAAGTTAATTAACAAATTGTATTTAGTTATCCGACTGATCGTTACGATTAGGCCCCTCTAATACGTACCCCTGGCCGTATAACCAACGTGCACAAACCACAGAAGTGTGGCTTTCACGACCTTTTTAAACAAATCTATAAAGCTTAAAAAAATCCCCCTGTATCACAGTGAAAAGGTGATACCACCATGGTGAAGCCATATGGCTCCACCATTGTGGTATCGTATTTTTGCTGGTATAGGTGTCCCATATTACGTTATGCTTGTATGGTTCCGTTCGCCTCCATGGTTCCGCACGATCCACTACGCTGGTATAGGGTGTCCCATAATACGACACGCTTGTATGGTTCCGTCCAACTCTAACGTTCCGCCGTAATCCACTATGTTGGAGCTGCCTTTTCGCTGGTATAGGATGTCCCATATTACGTTTGGGCTTGTATGAGGTTTTTCCAACATCTTTCCGTCATCAAGATTTTCCAATAGGGTAGACTCAACTAGATATATGGGATTCTTTTTTGAATTTGACATGTTTTGGAATAAACACATGGCTCACGTATGTGGGGCTCTAAGAAAAGTGGCTTGCATGATGTATAATATGAAAGTGTCTGTACCTTTCACTGTTAAAAAAATTATTGTCCATGCACTTGTTTACAGCGTTTTGAGATACGGAGTTACGATTCATGCATTTTGCACAGCGTCCTGGCGGGTTAAAATTGATAGTATTCTGAAAGGAATCTTGCGTAGTGTTGCATACAATTCTACTTTCTCATCCAGTGAAAATTTGTTTACTGACATGCAGATGCCTTCATTGCTTCATTTATTTAAAGAAACAGTAGTGCTCCGACACTTTTGGAATGACAATTTTAAAACGCTTCATAAGCCTGCACGCCTTCTTCGTGTTTCTCCTCGCTTTAATGTAGAGAGATGTGTGACTAGATATGGGAAAAGACTGCGCCGTTCTTATGTTTCAGAGGTCTTTAATGCTCTTCCTGAGGATATATACAGTATTACTGGCAAGGCAATGTTAAAAAAATGGCTTCGTTCAAATATTTCCGAAAGCTAAATTGCGTCATGCTAATCCTCGCATTTTTTAATTGTTAATTTTAATTTTTTTTTCTTTGTTGCTGTTCTTGTTGTTGTGATTTGTTTTGTTTCGGGGTTGTTTATTGAAAGCTTTCTTGTATGTGTAAATGATTATGGTTCTCGTTTGTTGCCTGTCCGACTTGCCCGGTTCAGTCGTACAAGCCTATAACGGCTTAGACGAACCTGTCTCTTGTGTACTGATACCTGCTGTGACAATAAACATTATTATTATTATTATTATTATTATTATTATTATTATTAATGTCCTGTGACCAGACGGACAAACCAAGTTTAACTCTTTTTTTTTTCTCTTTTTCTGTCTCTGTATGCTTAACATTAACGTTTTTGTTTCTTCTAATAATTTATATTGATCAGTACTACTGAAGTGAACAATTACCATGGTCTTCTAATGTCTTAACTTTTTTTTCTTGATTAACTATGTTATTAATTTTACCTAAAAGGGTTCAGTCACACAAGCCCATGTCGGCTTTGACGAACCTGACTGCTTTGTCATGAGTATAGCCCTCGAAATAAATGCATGATTATTATTATTATTATTATTATTATTATTATTATAATTATTATTATTATTATTATTATTATTATTATTATTATTATTATTATTATTATTATTATTATTATTATTATTATTATTATAACACTCACTGTATGGTTTTCGTAAAAATCGATCACAGGAGCTCAACTTGCTAGAGCATAGGGAATTAATATTAAAGACGTTTGAAGAAGAAAAAGTTGATCAAGGGCGTCTTGATCGACCTTTCTTAGGCATTCGACCGTATTAGCCACACTACACAAATAAAAAACTCGAGTACTATGGAACTACTTGCGTACCACTAGTTCTTCTAGAATCGTATCTTAAATTTCGCCAGCAATATGTCATAATAAATGGACACAGTTATTCTGTTCAGCCCATTAAAGCTCGTGTACCGTAAGGTAGCATTTTAGGCCCTTTGTTATTTAATTTATACATAAATGATGTTGGTAACATCAGCAAAACCCCTTCCTTCTTCACTTATGGCGACGAAACCAGATTTTTTTGTTTTTTGTTCAGGCACTGAAATATAAGATTTTGTGTTAATAAAACAAATGTTTCACTAAAGAAGCTGTTCGACTGGAGCAAAGCTAACTCATTAGCGATAAACACAAGCAAAAAAGTAAAGCCGTCCTTTCTAAACCTCAAAACAGGCGTCTTTCAATTCCTGTCAATATACCCCTGGGCCCCTCAGTTATTAAAATTGTCCTAAACGTTAATACACTTGGAGTATATTTTTATGAACAGATGCCCTGGGATCACCACGGTGATAGCGTAGTTAAAACATTACGAAGAGTGCTTGGAAAGCTATACCGATTCAAACATGTATTGCCTCTTCACATAAAAATACTTAAATATAAGGGGCTTTTTCAACCGCATCTGAATTACTGTAACTTAGTGTGGGGTACCACAACTCTGTCGAACAACAACAAATTACATCTTCCTGAAAAAAAAAGCCGTTTGCATAATAGTCAATGTTTCTTTTGATACGCATACTCCCAAACTATTTAAAGAGTTACGTCTAAACCTGTCTCCAACCTATATGAGTATGCTCTACTGACACGATATAAATCTGCCTCTTCGTTTTAGTGAGCCTGTTCTTGAACAAATTTCAATCCTGACTCATATTTTCAGAGTATATGACGTTCGTCAGGCACGTAGCCAGGATTTTGTTTCGAGGGTGGCCCGCCCATGACAAAATGCTGTATGAGGGGAGGGGAGAGGAGGTCCCAGCAAAATGAAAGATTTCGGGGAAGGGGGAGGGCGGGCCCCATGCCTCCCCCCCCCCCCCCCGCTGGCTACATGCCTGACGTTCGTGAAGGAGAGCGTTGGAAAATGCCATTACATCGTAGAAATTACAAGTTCCAAATGCTGAGGCATAATTTTCCGCTTGTCCTAATCAAGTTCAGAAAAATAGTTTGGCAGATATTGAAATACTGGATTTTGGTACAAATAGATATCGCTTTCTACATTAGAAGTATCCATGCATTGTAGGATTATGCGTTCTGAGTATAATTCTTATTCTAAAACGTGTATTATCCTTACAGTGGCTTTCATGAATTTATTGTATTTTGTAATCTTTACTAGCCTATTCACTGTAATATAGCTAGAACTTGAAATGTAGTGTGTGCACATGTTTATATGAATGTATCTCTCTCTTTCTCTCTCTCTTTCTATATATATATATATATATATATATATATATATATATATATATATATATATATATATATATATAAATACTGTTTCAAGTTACTCCCGGCGAGGCCGTGCTCCATCTAGGGCACACTTACAGGGACGGTACGCAACACCATCGCTTGGCAGAGACCCTCTCGAAGACCCGGAACTAAGGCTTTCGAACATCAGCTGAAGTTACCAACATCAACGAGTCTTCGTCTTCCTCTTTCTCCAACATCAAGAGAAGCTGCTGCTGCGGCGACAAAACCTCCGGGCCAATGAGAGTGGCTGCTGTACCTCATCTTCATCCAAGCCAGCAGTCAACACCAATCACCAGGATCCCGCCGGTGACGCAACATCGTCACGTCACCGGGGCTATAAAAGGGGACCCGCGAACACGCGCGGTGGAGACGGAATGGGACTTACCACCGGACGCTACAATCATCTCATGTCCCATTAAAACATCGTCACCTTATAGCCCTAACCCGGTCTCCAGCCTGTCCGTCCCCCAGCCCTTAACAATATATATATATATATATATATATATATATATATATATATATATATATATATATATATATATATACGGCCGGAAAACGCACTTTGAAACGGTTGTTTGGAGCTCTAAAACATTTTATTCGACGTTTCGACGTCGACATTTCGGCCTGAGACAGACCTTTTTCAAGACTTTTCAGTCTTGAAAAAGGTCTGTCTCAGGCCGACACGTCGATGAACTTTACGAATAATATGTTTTAAAAACTCCAACAACCGTCTCAAGTGCGTTTTTCTGCCGTATATACTTTTCGTCATCCTGCGCTACGTTTTCTCTCTCTCTCTCTCTCTCTCTCTCTCTCTCTCTCTCTATATATATATATATATATATATATATATATATATATATATATATATAATTTTAGAGCGCGGCTCTTAGGCGCTTGTTTCCGGTTGAGCGGCGTCGCCGTTGGCGTCGGCCTTCTTACACCGTGGCGTCGGCGTAACTACGCGTTGCATTATGGGACGTTTCCCATAATGACGTCACCGCGCGTTGCATTACGTGTAAATTGCCTTGCTAAATTTAGCGGAAACATTTCCCCATTAAATTTAGCGCAAAAAGTTTTCCGCTAAGCTTAGCGGAAAACATTCCCCGCTAAGTTTAGCGGAAAGATTTCCCCACTAAAATTAGCGGAAACATTTCCCCCGCTAAATAGCGGGACGAATTCTCCGCTAATTTTAGCAGAAAAAAGTTACCCCTAAATTTAGCGGAAAACTTTCCACGTTAAATTTAGCGAAAAAGATTCCCCACTAAATTTGTCGGAAAAATGCCTCCCTAAATTTAGCGGACAAAATTTTCCGTTATATTTAGCGCAAACTTTTCCGCTTTAAATTTAGGGGAAAATGTTCTCCGCTAAATTTAGCGAAAAAATTTCCCCGCTACATTTAGCGAGAAATTTAGTTAACATTTCTTGCTAGATGGAAGGGGAGCGAGAGAGGAGGAGGGGAGGGTACGTATGAGCAGGAGGGGCATACCCTCCTCTCCGTACCTTCCCTTCCTCCTCCTCAAGAGCTGGGCTCTAATTCGGCGTTACAGGGAAATGTAAACGTCTTTCATATTTATCATTGTTTTCTTTCCCTTTTTTTTTCTTCTTCATTTTCCTTTCTCCTTTTCTTTTTTTTTTTTTTTTGCTGTCGCCGTGTGCCAGAATGTAAGACTGCAAGGGCTTTGTCAAGTCAATTCTTTTTTTACTTTTTGCCCCTGCAGCCCACATCAACTCTTGATGTGAAATAGAGTGTTGGTTGATTGATTGATCTCGCAAGACTTTTGCTTTCAAATGTCTAAGTTGGCAGCAGAGCATCTTTATTAATATTCGTCTCCTACAGTAGTGACTCTAATCGAAGTGATTGATCTGGTGTTACGTTTATTTGGGTGTCAATGGACCTCTTTCGAGTAATGAGCACCGTCTGGGGAGTTGTCTTGCGAACTACAATAGAAGAGCAGCCGAACATGCCCCCGCCCGTCAAAACACATTGGCATCGTGCCATTGTATCGGTTTTCAGTGCTTTTTATACCCCATACTACCGATACTAAAAAACAAAGCGTCAAAATAGACTAAATACGCGCGAAGGTTGGTGCTGACAATGTTGCTCTCTCCATTTTCGCACGGCACCGCGTCCCGGTGTCCTGCGCATGCGTCAGTGTACGCATGCGCAGAAGCTTACTGGAAAGGGTCCATTGGCACTCCAGCTTGGTCTTCCACACTAATTTATGTGGCGTGCAAGTACACCTGCTAGTAAGTAAGCGGCGAAGGAAATGATTCTCGCGCATCTCTTGCGTTTCTTTACCCGCAAATGCGCTAGAAGGATCATGGCCCCTCCCCGGCTGCCATGATTCTATACGATCTATATTGTTCTTTGATTGGTGGGCCTCCTATTTATATTCATTACTATTTTTAAAGCCAGCTGATGTTCCTATAACTGCCCGGTGTTTAAACAGTTATCCCACATTTCAGCCATCTTGGGAACCATGCAGTATTGAGCCCCAAATTTGTCAAGTTTCAACACTCTTGTTTAGTACAACCTGGCAGAGCTGGAATATTACACATCTGAGCTAAAACATTGGTAAACACCATCCTGTTCAAAATTTTAACTAAAATTTAAAGTCCACCAAACACAAAAATATGTACAGACAATGTGTATTTCTGAAATGGCTCGTGGGAAGAAACAGGTTCAAATATCACTATTTTTCATGTTCCAAAGGACACTATCATACAAAGAAGCTTAAGTCGGGAAACAAGAAAAGTACAAACATTTCTGCATTAATATTGTAAGTGATGATAATTTTTTTTTTTCAAAACCGCTTCAAATTTAAAAGATACACCAGATAATATTAGTCTTAAACACAGATATAAAATTGCATAGAAAAAAAGCATAAGATCACCACAATTTAGCAATTCAAAATGGTCGGAAGCATCTGATGACGTTCTTCGTAATAGGTTTCCCTAGAGCAACCAATGCCAGGACTGCGAGTCCAATCCTGAAGCCCAGTGTAGCACAATAAATGAAGATGTCGCAAGCGTCGTTTTCGAAACTAGGTATGATGACCAAACCAAGGAGTTACAAAGTTTGCAGAACTATAAAATTTATTACGATAAAAAATTCAGCGATTTCGCAAGTTTTGCACTTATATCATGACAGATTCGGCTAACTTCGGACCTGTAATGTTAAAAAGTTTACGAACTCCTAACCACATTCAACGACATTTCAATCAGTACCTACGCATACTTTACCTGTTATGAACACTTAGCAACTGCTGCAAGTTACCGCTGACCATGCTGTGTGGATAGCGATGCACGATCGACAAAATATCATTGCTGTCGTAGAAGAGTGACTTGAAGCTCCGAGAGGAAAGCCAAGCAACTGAACTCCGAGCCACTCAAGATCACGCAGCAAGCCAGCGAGCTGATGGCAGCGATGGCTTTGCATGACGTCACGTTGAGCTGTGCCAGCTTTGCCTAGGGCCTTCAGCTAGGGTATACATGTGCATGAGCTGTGCTAAACATAGTGCACGAGTCAAAAATTTAACGGAAATTACTCGAAACTTTGGTACTGCAACCTCCACGAGAATCCATGACTTCAAACTTCGCAAGCTTGTGCCTGGATATATTTAAATTTTCGAATTGGTTGAAGGTGAACAGCAAAGAAACAAAAAGCTTTATAACTCCTATCTTGGCAGCTTCGCGACTTCTCAAATTACAAACACTCTCTGCTGTAAGATGATGCCCTAGTTACTGTTAAAAGAGGCAGGTACAAAGTAAGATATTTTAACCGACATTAAAGATACTACAACGAGTCAATTGGAATCCATGTTTTAAAGAACCTCTGACACACCAAAAAAAATTTTTTTTCATGCTAGGCGTTAAAATGGCTAATCAGGACATTACAAAAAAATTTTTCACTATAGAGTTGCGTAGTTTTTTTTATGAAAAATAGAAATACGAGGTCCAATTCAAAGTTCCCGCCGTGCACTGTGACGTAGCAGTGTACCGCAAGGTGTCGGGGAGGTCAGAAGGGAGGCATCGCCGGAAGTCACGTGAGTTGTATCCCTCCTCGTGCTTACCGCGAGCGCGTGTAATATTTTTATAAATAGTTTTGTTATTCTCCGCACCTCCACGAGCGATCGAAGCAGACAAGGTTTCTTTTATTTGCTCTTTCATCAGCCCCCCCCCCCCCCCCCCCCCCGAAAGTTTCCATTTTGCTGGGGCCGCCTCTCCACCCTCCCCTCATAGAGCACTTTGTCATGGGCACCGCCCCCTCCCCCCTAAAACAAAATCCTGGCTACGTGCCTCCTTCTCGTCAAGGTGTAATTACCACAGTACATTCCTTTTTGGAGTGTACACAGTGGCCCGGGACCCATATAAAATGACTGAAAAATTTAATTACACAAACGAGTCGCCGAAACAACACGCTGCTTCTTGGCGAGTGTCTCAGGCAACTTCGGCCGAAAACCGGCTTCAATATTGGCCGGATGTACGGTTTTGCGCCTCGTCCCGACATCTGGCAGGTATGGGTGTACCGATGCAAATACACGATTTATGTCTAATAGCACTGGCACCACTTATCTCTTATTAGGCTGGATCGCGGATAGAGGCCTGTATTGCTGGGGTCGAGCGGCACCACCGGCAGTCATCGCTTGACACGATCTAATGCATGCTATAGGAGAAACAGGAAAACTCAATTTAATTACGTTAGTAGGTTGTTCTCGATCATCGAAACTTCTATCGTGTTTCCGCAAATAACAGTTAATATTGCTGGCATGAATATTAAACGCGTTAGAATACCAATCTTGTTTAAATAAACGTTGTGTGGTTGAGGGTCGAGGACGACTTTGTTGGGCGTTAACTGTGATGTGTTTAATGAGACATGGGCTACCGAGAGTTATTGTGGTGTCATCCGTGATCTCGGAGTCATCAGAGCTCAGCAAACGATAAGTTGGAAGGCCTTTACTGGGGACATTCGCATCGTTTTAACCGCTTGCACATAGTACTTCATGGAGAAAGTTTTTTCTTTGAACTGCTGTGAGGGCTTCCGTGAAAAACTGAAACTCGGAGCGTGCCGTTCAGTCGCTGAACGTGCCGTTTGTTTGGCAACTGAAGCAAGCGACGTCAATAACGTCGGTGGTGCTCCGGCCCTTTTTCTTTTTTATAATCAATGTTCGAACGTTTGGCGAATGTCTAGTTGATCTCCAAGCACCCGATATAATCATCGCAGCACGTCATAAAATACTCGCCCTCGAGCACCGCGATACAAGCTTCCTATGTTTGCGTGTTTCTCCCTTAGACTTTCGTGTATTGCCTCATGGTGTAGATGACGCCAAAACACATCAAGCGACGAAAACGAAGGGAGAACCTAGGACAGGACGACGCGGCGTATTGCCAGTTGTCAAGCAATGGCCGCCGGTGAGGCCAGTGACGGACTCCCGAACCGCGATCCAGACTTGCACTGTGAGAGTTCTAATGCATTGCACCCGCGGAGTGCTGCACGGAGAACAGGTCCCGGACGAACTTGCCGAATGCACCTAGTGCAGACTGATGCTGTCGCCATAGATGTTGTAGAAAAGTACCGACCTCAAAACCGAAACTAGCGCCTTTTTCTTCAACGTGATGGGTGGGAATGCGGGAGCGCAGTTGCTGCCATCGTTTATCTATAAACGTTGGTTGCTGCAACGTGTCACTTATATTTGCGATGATTTCCAATTAAGGAATTTGGCTGTCAGAGATATCTACAGACGGCGTAAGTTTCCGAAGCCAGCTGACTACAAAACAGCATACACTAGAGAAAACTGATGGCACTGTACGCGCAAAAGCTTGCTTCGTTTTAAGCATAGTATTATGAGTGAACCACTGAAAGGATACTGCTTAAATCTAGTTCTTTGGAACATCTAGCAATACGTTTCGTAAGACTTTTTTTATTTCCCTGGTGAGGGCATTGAGAACGAGAGCTTTCTCAAACAAAATACGACGGGGCAAGATAGCTGCCGTTCAAATATGACTGTGCTTGAGCCTCGGGCAACGTCTCCATGTTTAGCCTTCCCGGACGCTGAGTGAATGCGTCACAGGTTTCTGCTGTGGGAGCTTTGTCGAAAAATGTTCCACTTTTCACCTGCACACAGATGATGCGAGATCTCGCGGCCTCTGTGTTTGTCCTGGGCCTTTCATTACACACTGGTAGGTTTCAGCGTCTGTACGGCAACAAAGCGACCCAAATTTTGCAAATAAAACACGGGTCGTCGATTCCTCCCTTCGTGGAATATCAGACGCTTACAATTCAAGCTCGCGTTTGAGTTTGTGGCCCGCGGGACGCGATTTCGAGCAGAATACCAACTTTTTCTTTCAGCTCCGCTGTGCGAATGCCGCCTCGTAGCAGACGAACTCCCGTCGTCTGCTCTCGCTCCTCGCCTGGGCGAGGCATGACGGGATTGTCGGCGCTAGAGAGCTCAAAGACAACGTACAGCGAGCGGCGTGAACGCTCGCCTCCCGCGCTGTCTCGTGCTCTCGTGCACCGCCTAGGGATCGCGGGGGATTTTTCGTCAAAAGTTGCGAAGTTGAGCGCGCGCAGGGAGGAGGAAACTTTGCGGCGTTCTTTTGGTCACTCCCCCGCTACGTCAAAAAGCGAAGAATGTTTTGCTCCACGAGTTTAGCTACCCAGGTGAATCTGTCTAATACGACAGCGCCGACATTTATCCGTTCTTTTCATCTATTAGTTTTGCCGACGGGCACAGCGTGGTGGCACAGAAGCCAATAAAACACGTCACTCTACGGACCCACAGACACCGTGTGTTCCTACGTGGTACCCCCTCAGAAGGTGAATCCCACAAACGAAAGCGAGTCACCTGCACATACGTGCTTCGTCTGAAGCGTGAGATCCAATTCAAGAAATAGCTGGGCACGCGACATAAGAAGCAGGGATGTCCAGGTTTCTCGCCGCCGCAACGCAGTCAAACGCATTCAAACTCTCTTCTCAAACGCAACTGTGCGCAGGGGCCTTAACGCTTCCATCTTGCTGTCCACCTGTCAATCACTGCACAATGCCGAGGAAGGCGGAAGTTGAGTGGCAGCTCATGCCTCTCCCGGGACGCGTTACGTCAACAGCCTATTCGTTACATGGGGAACGCAAGCTCAGCAGCTGGCAACCTTCCGCATTAACTTCGGACACACCGTTGGGTATAAAAATCGAACTAACGCTTGGAGCGACCTACAAGCTCTTTCGCCTCTGCGCACAGCAAAGGTAAGACAGTCCTTGAGAGTTCTTCGAGCGATTTGCCTCTTCTCTGAGACAGAAAAATGCGTTGTATTTTTTGTAATATCGAAGTTACGATGCCTTCTATTTGGTCAGATATATTAAAAAAAAATATTACAAATGCCCTCTATTTCGTTTTGAGTATCAATGTCCCATTTATCAAAAATTATCTCGGTACGCACTCTTCATGAAAGCATGAGCATGTATCGCCGCTGGTTTATCTTTTAGTCAAACGTAGTATTTTAATTTTCCCCAAGATGGAGCTAAATACCTCTTGTTAAATCATTCGAGACGTACCATTTTGTTAAGTACCATGAGAGTGCTTCGGCAAGCTCACACCAAAAATTAATTTGTATTCTTGTAACAGAATATTCTTTGCCGCAATACATCCAGGAGAATGGACTTCGGGTACTCTTGGGACTTCTAAGATGAAATTTGTTTTTTTCTAAATGCCAGAATCGAGTGGAAGGACGTAAACATTCAATATAATAGTTCGATCGCTTCTTCAGTTAATCGGCCTTTCCAATCCTTTATAAAAGATGTCAGTGGTTGTTAAACAAATTTCTAAAAAAATAGGACGCCTAAAAAAGAGGGGATCCGATATGCGTATGATGAACATAGAGCGCGTTTATTAAAGAGGCGGTAAACGTGAAATAATAAAGTTATGCTTATTCTACAATTTTATTTTACGTAGGAGCGAAGCCACCCAATGAACGTTTCCTTCCATCCGTACACTGTAGGGGTTTAGTACTTCGTATTTCCTCCCTTCATCCATACGCATGTTTTGGCCTGTTCTGTTTGATGCAACATTATTCCGTGCCTGAACCCTCTCACGTCCTTTTCTATTCTTTGTTTTTATGGCATCATAAGTTCTACTGCTCTAATTGTTGCAGTGAATATTGCTGCAACTGAAGCTCCGGTACTTGCCTTGAATCATGAAGGTCCTTGCTGTCTCGCTTGCCTTTTTGCTGATCGCTGGTAGGTAATGGCTTCTCAAACATGATTGACACTAAAAAAAGAGAAGTGAAGCAAATTTGGATGCCTATGACGATAACTTCGTCATCCAATTATTTTTTCTCGAAGGTCTGATCAGCACATCGCTGGCTGAAAATGACGAAGTAGGAGAAAAAGAGCTCGTTGGAGTCCGTAAGTATAGTTATAAAAATAAAAAGGAAATAACTTTGCGAATGAGATTATGTAGGCTATGTTTATAATACGAGTCTGTTGAAAGAACCAAGTTCTTTCGTCCTAACTGAGTTTAACGTAATTTATAGCTTGTAACGATATTTAACCCCTTGACGGTATCTCGGTGCCAAAAAATTAGGATATTAAATAAACTAATAATTAAATTATGATTTAGATATTTAAGTTATTTATTCATTTATTGACTTCCTTTATGACCATTACACGAGGGAGATACATGTTACAGTTACAATAAAAATAAACAACAGAACCAACGGGTGTTCACAGCTAAAAGTGCTGGTGGTATATTATTAACATTATTCGCAAAGACCCTAACATTAGGTGAGAACAAGTTTTCTAATAGAGTTGTTGCAAAAAGTTTCTGCGCCGACTTTTCAAACGACACGAGGGAATCATAAGCCATTCACGAAACAATTGATCTTCTTTGATTGACAGGTCGCATTGGCCACTTCGTCCCACTCCGGCATGATGCCGGCCAGCGTCGCAGTGAGAGGTCCGCGCTTATGGGCTGCAGATGCTACGGAAAAGCGAAAAGGATCTGCATCTGTGACTAGAAATAGGTTCCAAATCGAAGAAGATTAAGTCAAATAATAAAGCAAAAAAGAAAATAATTCCGCAGTTTCTTTAATACGAAGAGTGCGCTGAACTCGACGGATCCTTGTCGTCGTTTGTCATTAACTTAGTTTCGGGTATTTCACAAAAATGTCTAACATCCATTCGATGTGCACGAAGAAGACAGCTGAATTCACGTTGGACAACCCGGGCCATAAAGTTATTATTTTGGGGGCCATGTGGGGGTGATAAATAAAGTATGGAGTTCACATTTGTCGGTCTTTTTACCGCTTGTGAGGCTCAAACCTTTATGCAAGCGTATGCATGTCTTCTTCGCTCTGGCATGAACGCATGGAAACCGAGACCTTGATGTGAATTTACTATTAGACTATTCGCAGAGGGAAGTTTGGGTATTGCCGTCTGGTGGAATATTTTCACAGACCTGCGTGAAGATGCTTCAACTTTCTTTGCTGGTGCAAGCACGTGCAATGCCAAGCTTCTATGCACTATGAAAATCAAGACATGACCGCCTAAATAGCACGTGCACTGCCTATAGAGATGAAAACAGAGGCGCCCCTAGCGAGCTTCTTACCGCGAATGATCGCTGACAAGGCGAAATTGGCAGGGCGTATGTCTTGCGAGGGCCGGACCTCCGACACGCGCCCCTTGTGTTTCGTCATGCTGTGGGTATTCGAGGCTCAAGGGACGCCGAAGATTTATCGAAGGTAGGAAGTTCGTGCTAGAGGCGGGGCGACTGAGACTCTTCCCTGCCTTTCTGTTGAGCGATGTCTTACTTCAGACCGATTTTCTTTTGACGTAGAACTACGTCTTTCTCCGCGCTTGGAAGGACGTCCGAAATTGGGAGGTCGATGTCACGAAAAACTTGGTCACGGAAGTGTCGTCACGCAGAGGCGCGCCGCCTGCTGCCCAGAACCGCGCCTTGCGCATGCGCGTCCTTTCTTATCTGGTGGCTTGTTCGTTTGCTCACTTCAATGAGACGTGCTCCTCTCCGATCTAAATGGCGATAGACGCCGTTCCGGCAGCCGTGATTCCACAATCTTCGCTCATCACTCTGGACAGCTGCCGAGCTCGCGTGCTCTGCGGCACGGGCAGTTCACGCGACTCGGCAAAGCGTTAAAAACCTCGAAGATGTCGGCGCAGGGGCTGCACATTGGCCTCTACCGGACTCCGAGCCAGAGACATTCGCTTCTTGTGCACCCGACATCGTTATGTGGCAGGAGCCCTTGGACGTTTCTTCAGCTGAGGCCGTAGTTCTGCGGAAATGTATGCAGCATAGGAAACCTATGTACCGATCAATCTTTTTCTTTTTCTTTTGTTAAGAGGTATAGTAAAGAAGACCAGAGCACTTCCAGCAAGCGTATGCCTTCTATCATAGGATAAATTAACGGATGGATGATATGGCCATGCACTTGTATCGAGCAGAGCCGTATATTTAGGGTTCGTCATTAATCGGTAAGAATAGAGGCGAGGATAAGGGCACGTCACTGGCCGATATTGTTTCAATAACCTTGGGAACGATGACTGACAGCTTTTATGACCAACCACTGTACTCCGTTCACCCTTAAGCTGAGACTACAAGCTGCGCCTTTAGCACGAGTATTCTGCCCTAGATCTAACACAAGTGTGAACGCGCGGGCAAGCGCAACCAAAGCACTTCGGAAGCCAGCGAGCTCGCGCTAAAGGTATAGCTTCTGGTCTCTGCTTGAGGGTTAATTGAGTATTGCCACGAATATTCCCCTAGCGGAGGCGATGAGCTTAACAAATACCCTCCAATCACAATTTGAGGCAAGGATGTATTCAAGTATTTCATTTGAGCACGAGTTAAAATTTGCGACTCTTCCCTATCGAAAAAGATTTTTTACCGGAATTTTATTTCCAGTAAAATAAATAGTTTACTGGATTATTGGCCTCTTTACACTTCCAGTAAAGCCGGAATTTACCTGAACTCACCGCATTTGCCGCAATTCACCAGAACTTACTGTGTATTTTTTTTTGTTCATCTTCGGACGTTTACGGAAGGCACTTAGGAAGAAGCCTGTGAACCGTGGGTGGCAGTGGCGTACGCAGATTTCATTTCAGGGGGGGGGGGGGGCCGGACCAACGAGAGTAAAGGGGGACAAGATAAGAAGAAAAGAAAGTTTTTTTTCTAATAACTATGCATTCTTCTATTAAGTAATTAAAATAAAGTTGTCATTTGGTTTTGGGATGATTATGATTAGGGTGTGTATTTTCCGGTTTTAACCGAAAAACACCGAAAAACATCCGTCGGTGACGAAAATACAAAATCGGTTAAAACCGAAAAACACCGGTGGTTGGATATTTTCGCCCTCGTTAAAACCGAAAAACACCGGTCGTTGCATGTTTCCGACCCAGCGAAACCCTTTCCCCGTAGAGGTTCGTCAAACGTGTTATCAGGTGTTATCTCGTGGATCCTGCATTGCACCTTGCACGTGGCGGCAGTCCGCCCTTCTTTCTGGGGGTCAAAAGCGTCTAGTTAACGCAGTGGAAGCTAAGCTCTCACACGCCTTTTCCCCATCGTGTCTCCCATGGCCCCCTTTTGTGGAAAAATTAACGCAGTGGAGGGTACGCTCTCACGTGCCCTTTCCCCATTGCGTCTGGCCAAGTGATGTCCGTGCAAGCCATGTATTCAGAGGTTGCTGTGGTTCCTGGAAGACACTGCCAACATCCGTGTCGTACAGGGCTACTGACCTTTGAGAACTGAGATGCGTTCATTGTTATCTGTTTAGTTTCCATGGGATTTGGGGAAACGGAAAAAAGGGTTTTGTTAGCGTGGGGGTTTTTCACTGTATATAAAAGGACCGTTCTGTAAAACAATTTGCAGATGTGTTTGAGAAGGCGCGTCCGTCCCGCGTCTACGGGTTTTCTCAACGTGAAACGTTAAAGCTTGTTGATTCCTTCTCTGTCTACAATCAGATGATTCAAAGCAAGTGGTTTAGAACTGTTTCCCGAAACATCTCTGATGACTTAGATTTCATGGATGAATCGTCGTTCTGGTTCCGCGTGCAAATTGTTTATCCGTGCATAAAAGTGGAGCTGCCAGAGGGATTTGTGCCTTATGAAAGTATCTATAGGCTGGTCCTCCGAGACGAGCGCAAGCTGAGTGACCTAGAATCAGAGTTTATTTGTTACCGCCAGTATGTTGTGACTAGCACCGTTTATCCAGTGTTATTTTGGAAACTTCATTTACCTGACTGGCCACTACTGTCCCAAGCCTCGCTGGACATTTCGGGATTTCCTGTGTCCAGCGCAAATGTGGAGCGTGCGTTTTCAAAATTGCGGGTTGTGAACCGCAAGGGTCGTGCTGCCATGACGGATGCAAGCATCTCGAAGTATGCTTGCATCTACTATAATAACCAAGTGTGAGGAATAGATGCTTCCTCGAGAATAAGTGTATGAAATATGTGAATAAAATTGGAACTTTTTGTCTGTGATCAATCGCAATTTTTTCCACCGATAATCACCGATTTTAGCCTCGACGTGAGACGTTCCACCGAAATACACCGGTGTTTCAAAAATAAATAAACACCGAAAAACATCCGCCGATTTTTCCCACAAATAAACACCGGAAAGTACACACCCTAATTATGATACATAAAAATGATGCCCCGGAAATTCCCCACCAGGAAGGCATTTTCATTTTACTTTATTTATTTACAAGTCACGTCAAAAGAAAACACCAGAGTTAGAAGGAAACAAGAATCATAAAAACAAATATTTTGTAAAGCACGACTCCAATGCATGAAGCCTCCAGTCAGCGGGGCTGATAAAACAATGATGCATATGTAGAAACGCGGAACACCTTGATGAATAGACGATAAACAGTGGAAAGCTGCTCCACCATAAATTACTCCCTATCTTAACCTGATCTAACCAACAAAAGTCTCACGTGATTTGTTCGTCGGTGTCGATTTCTAAGGTTCCCGAAGTCCGCTCACAAAATAATAATAATAATTTTTATTTGCACGAGAAAGTTTGCCCACTCAGCGTCGTGCAAGGCTAGACAGAAAGGTCAGTACCCTTACGCATGTGCGCCTGCTAGCCCGCCGCTGAGTAGGTGTAAACATAAACAAACAGTAGTAACTACAAGATAAGAATAACAAATCTGCACGTGTGGAAACAACTAATGATCAGAACCTAGAGGGGAAGATAAAACGACTGGCTGTGCCCCAACCCACCCCCACGCAGACCACGGCGGATGCCCCAGCCACAAGCCCAAACCCGCGAGCGCACCGCTGTGTGTGGTGCATCCCGCGCAGCCGAGCCCGCAACCGCGGCCCCCGCCACGCCCCGCCCCAGGGTGACACGAAGCACGCGCGAAGACCCTTGGGTGAACCCCTTACGGGCCATCAACTCGTGAAGAGATGCTGGCCACTATCGTCTGCATAGCCTCGCGGGATTCCTCCCTGCCCCGCGGAATAAAGCCCCTTCATGTTCAAAAGTAGCGCAAGGTGCGCCGATGCACGAGGCACGTGCAACATGCAGCCCCAGGGAAGATCATGGCGGCAAAGCGCAGCACTGAGCTAGATTTCAGACGCCATGAATTTCCCAGAAGTGGCGCGCGGCACGTGTCTCGAGCATTTCCACAACAATGAATGGCGCCACTTTTCCCAGGATAGAGGGGCTTTACCGCGGAAGAGGCTTGCGCTCCCTCAGCGGAACAGAGAAAAGCTCACCTACGCGAAAGTCAAGGAAGTCACACAGCGCAACAAAGGGACGATGTAAAATGTTTTACACACTCACATATTGCACTTAGCTCTCGTCCTGAGGCAGCAGGTCGCACACTCGCGCCCCTATCTCGCGCGGTTCTCAAACTGCCGATGACAACTTCCGTACTCGAACCTTGCACCGCAAATCCCGCTCATTTAGGCGCCTATATTCACTTTGCTAAGACTTTTCCTGCCATTCGAGGAGCCAATCAGATATCGCTCTTTTTAGACCAATGGGAGCCACGCGGTACAAAACAAACAGACAATACAAAATCCAATTAAGAAAGGACACGTGCCTAGACCCCCGAAAACTCCCAAAAACCTTCGCCCTAACTGTCGACCGTCAGCCGGACAGCGCTTCCAAGAAAAACCCCTCGTCGGGGTGCAAGAGCAGTACCGACGCTTCTTTTCAAAATAAAAAAAAAGGCTACAAAACATCGAGGGTCCCGCTGCGCTCGAGCGAAGCACAGCGCATGGTACGCACCCAGAGCGGGGGTCCTCGAGGAACAATTAAGACAGGGGACTCGGGGGGCCGCTCCGTGGCGACGACAAACCAGCTTTGGCGGTTCCGCGAGAGGGACATGGGGCACTCGCGAAGCATTAAAAGTAGAAGTAAAGGAATATATTTGTTAATTGATTATTCTCCAGTCATACTAGATAAAAGGCGTTAAAACTACGCATTTTTTATTGTGTTTACTATGGCATAAATGACATATTGCATTCCCTTCCCTTTTTATTTGGTTTTTTCTTTACAACTTCTCCACGAAGTTTGATATTGATAAACCCGAGAGTTAGTGACCTCGCCGACTCCCCCCCCCCCTGTGTACGCCACTGGTGGGTGGTGTATGTTTACCAGATGCTGGACGATTCGGTAACAATTAAAACGGTTAGTTCATATAGGCCTGAAAGTTCCATGTCTTTCTTTCACATGGTCGATACCAGTGAAAGAATTTGCACAGCTGTAGACAAAACAAATCACAGCAAATAGGAACAACCGAGTTCTTTGTCGTAAAAGTATCTTTCCAGGTAGTCACAATGCCGCTGGGTTAATTCCTAGATGTGCGGTAGTTCAACTAATAAAACCGAGCAAAGGTGCACCACACAAACACACACACACACTGTCAGTAGCCCGTTTAGCGAAAACCACGAACGCGCACCAACACTCCCCGCCGTTGAGAATAAATCATGGACACAGTCACGGTGTCGTCACTCGTGCCGTCTCCACGGGTGCACCACGCGGACATATACACACTGTCAGTAGCACGCTTAGCGAAAACCACGAACGCGCGAAACGAACATCCGCCGCCGTTGAGAAATCACGGGCACAGACACGGCGTCTCCGGCGTCTTTTCGCTCACTGGATGCTTCTGAAGCCGGACGGACAAAGAGGCGTAAGAAACAGGTCACTGAAAGATATTTTCTTTTATCCTCACACCCAACTGCTTTGGAAGATACAGGTCGTCGCACACATGGAACGGGAAGCCGACACTGAGTGTCCGTTTGTTGCAGCTCGTTGACGGACAAAGAAACCGGTTTTCTTCAAAACAGACAGCAAAAAGACCCCGCCCCCCCCCCCCACACACACACACAGCACACACATTTTCCCCACGAACGCAGTGCGAGGGAGAGGGCGCGTGAGGACTCGTCCTCGGTGCGTTCTAGGCAGACTTGTGCCCGTTACTTGAAAAATGTAATGGATTACAATTACAAATTACCGAGCCCCAAATGTAATGGATTACCGTTACAAATTACTTTCACTGAAAAGTAACGGATTACTTTACACGTTACGTTACAAATTACTTTCACGTTACTTTTCCAGTACGCTTATCAAGAAGAATATTAGAAACATTTTGATGTTTTCAAAAATGTTCTGCAACACTACTTTCCATTTCTCATACACCCGCATTATGGTAGTCCTTGTAAAAATAAAATATTTTACTTGAGAGAAAGATTGTAGGTGCAAGGTTCACCTGTAAGCTGACAAGGGAGCGAAAGCTGCAACCACAACCGCCATCCCGCTAGCTTACAGCGACCGGAAATGATCCCTGGAATTGTGCAGACAAAGCTAGTGGTGCGCATGCTCAGTAGCAGCATCTACCTCCGCTAAGAGATGCGGAGGTAAGGAACCGATCTACGAAAGCTCCCATTGGAAACGGGCCTTTCAAGTGGTGTAAAAGTCAAAAACAATTAAACAAGAAGAGGTTTCTCCGAAAAAGAAATGCGTTGGAAGGCGATGGAAAGAAGCTAAGTTTACTCGGCATTATCTTCTTGGTCTTTGTTTTTTACATAGTATTTTCACGTCTTTGTAGTGGATCTACTGACCGATCAGACGAAAAATTGTTTTTTCTTTTCGGTTAATATTTTCTTCACGATGGTTTCTATTTAAATTTGTTGAACTTGCTCTCTCTATGCCTCTGAATTGCCTGCTCATATTGCTCCAGTTTCTTTATTATGTTCATATTTTGTTTAAAAAGTAACGAATAATTAAGTAATTCTGTTACCAATATTTGGTACCGAAATTACATTACAAATTACTGCCGCAAAAAAGTACCGTGGCAATAACAAAATTACTTGAAAAAGTAACGGATTACAAGTAACCCGTTACATGTAACGGATTACTTCCCAAGTCTGGTTCTAGGCTCCATAATTACACACCCAGTCCCCGGCTCGTCTTGGCTTCTCCTCCCCTCACGTCGGCTTCCAGTGAAGTTCGGTAGACGGGGAAACGAGTCACTCGTTTCCGGTAAAAATTTCTAGCAAAGTCGAGTCGTCTGGTAAACGAAAGTGGCTGCGGATGAAATTTCGGCAAATATTCCAGCAAAAACTGGTAAACTGCTCTGGTTTCGGATGAAAACGGCTGAAACTTGACCAGTTTTCACCGGATGTCACTGGAAGTTCACCGGATGTCACTGGATGTTTTTGCCGGATTTTTCAATAGGGTTCGTAACTGAAAGGGTAACGCACGTGACGTTGACGTCACAGCGACATTCCAAATTCACTATATCTCTCTTTGGGGCTGCGGCAACGACCGAGTCTGCGGTTAAATCCGTAAATCGGGTTCAGTGCGAATTGTGATCCTAACCCATGTTTGCAACCCATGTTTGCAGTTTCGCCTCAAGTTTCAAAAAGCGTTTCTCGTCAATGTCGCCTTTTCTGGCCCAGTCAACGCACTCAGACCCTTGAAACGCCCTATTTCCACTGATATCTTACAATTATCCATTTATGCGCTTTCAGCCTCATCCAGAAACAAAAAAATACCTGCGCCGCGGGGTGCATCTTCTTGAAGGTCGTCTTGGGCTCTTTTTGCTTCGCAGGATCATCACAGGGGAATATGCGGCGCTGGCGGCGGCGACGCTTTCTCCGCTCAACCCGGCTCCCGCCGGCTCCTCCACTTGACCATACCCTCCCAATATGCGGCTCTGGCATCGAGCGATAGTTTTCGACACTTAGCCTATAATGTTTACACCCATCTGTTTTACATTGTGCTTTACAATTTGTCTCTGCCTAAATTATCCACCCTACAGATCGTTTATGTATTGTGACGTTTCTACGCCAGCCTTTTAGCAATCTGTGTGTGATTGTAATATTTTATTTCTGCGCTCTTCCATTTTCGCCATGAAAACCCAGTGCTCAGCCAGATCCATTAACCCTTTAAGCCAGAGAACCACTGCGTATACAACATACAAAAGATGGTCTGCATTCAGATTCGAGCGTGTGTCACCCCGAGATCCGTGCTTCGAACGCAACACGACATCGAGTTCAAGGAGAAACTTGGGACGTGGCACTCGAACCACGTATGTGGCTCCGACTGATGTCTGTGCTGTCCTTTTCATAATGTATAAGCATTGTGATTCGGGCTTCAGGGAGTACAGGATGAAGCCTCCCTGCACTTCAAGACCGCAAACAGCCCTTTCGTCGTCCATGTAACCGCCCTTAAATAATACCCAGGAAAACCATGTTCCGCGACAACGCCTATCTTTCAGTCTGCACTCCTTGCCCTTCCACCTTTTCTCATGTATTTTCGTCTACGCTTGCGCCTCTGCTCTTCCTCCCCTCCCTCCAGAAGGAACCGGCTGACTCCAGCTGCGTCGAGATACCGTTCCGCTGTTTTATTTTTGTTGAAATAAAAAGCGAAACCGAGCAAAAGACGGAGGGACAAGAGGTAGAAGGACACAGATACAGCGCGGACTTACGACTCTCTTTCAAAATGTAAAGCCACCCCGAAGCGCGGATATGTGCCCTCAAACAAACCGGTGGAAACCCTTGATGAGCTGACACTTTCTACTGGAAAGTGTCACCGACCCTACACAGACTCGGTGACACTTTTCATCGGAAATAAACAGCGCGCAAAATGCGGACAAGGGCAAGAAGGAAGATGCGAACGACAGAAGAAAAAAGAGAAGGCCCTTTTACGCGTGCCAAGAGTGGCGTCATTCGCACCTTCCTTTATTGTCCTTCTGTGTATTTGTTGCGCGCTGTTTATTTCCGATTGTACCCATAGAGTTATTACAATAAACGTCTAGAGGCTGAGCTGGCGCTAGTGTCTACGGGACTTCCGGTTGCAAATTGAAGCAGACACCATGCAGTCTACATTTCCAGCCTCCTTGTGTATTCCTATGGGAAGACGCGCGTGAATTTTGTCTGTTCTCCGGAAAATAACATGAATAACTTTTGTCATTTCGGTTGTACTGGATAGTAGAGAGTTTTAGTAGATCGTCCGATACCTCCGATACCCCCGATAACGATACTATATATGTAAGCGCAAAGGCGGAGGCAGAGTATGGGGTATCGTTATCGGAGTCATCGGAACGATCTACTAAAACTCTCTAGTATGTGCCTTTATTGGTATTGTGAAAGTGTAATTGCTTTAGTTACAGCATTTTTCTTTACCACTGAACGATGTTAAACTTCGCTCTCTTTCAGGCCCAAACCCCTGTTTCAAGGAAGGTATGTGAAAACGAGCGACGATTCTGAGCAAACTAACGATCGAAAGGAATGAAGTGTGTGTTCAAGGTTCGCTAGCATTTCGGTGGTGCTTATATATTGCTAATATGCCCGTCCTGTCATTGGATGAAAATGACTCCGTCGTGCATCTTTACGATCGGTTAAAGAAACATTCGAACGCAAAAAATAAAGCACGTGAACTACGCAAGGTATGTCTTTTTATTATTTCCCATGTCGGGCAGTTTTTATCGGGCACCTGCTCTCTGGCTCCCCTTATTTGCAAAGATTTGGAGCGTGTGGGTGATGATTTGAACCATTTGAACCCAGAACAAGCATCTTCGCAGTACTTATTTATTGTAAATCTGACTATATTACGTGGCTTTCAATTTATTTTGATCGTCTGCGTGCACAAGGAGTTACTTATGCAGTGTTACTGCGTAGTTCTTGCCGTCTCTCTTGGTTTTCCACATGCTTTCGTTCGTTTGGCACGTATATCCTCCATGCTGGAAGGCGTCGACGCCGTGTTCGCGCTAACAGTGTCCGACAGTGCACATAAATACACGTACGAAGCGGCTTTAACACCGTTTTTCATGCCACGAATTTCAAATAAAAATGCTGTAACTGATCAATTATTTCGTCTGCGTGACTGAGAAATGTTCCGATGTGCCTAGTACGTACAAATTATTCGTGATATTTGCTCTTATAATCGAACGCAGAGAGAAAACGCACTCGCCTTTCCCCATAGGAATACATTACCGGAAGTCAAATTTAGACTGCTTGCTGTCTGTTTCAAAATGCAACAGCACACTAGAGCCAGCTGAGCCTCTAGCGTTTATTGTAATAACCCTATGATTGTACCATGAACCAACGCGGCTGCATCGCGACTTTGACACTTTCCAGTAAAACGTTCGGTGGCCAGAGGGCGCGCCGGAGCAAGACTAGTGGCGCCGCGCCCTGGCACAAAACCGCCCTCCATAGCAGTACGGGTCTCCAGTTGCGATGGCGAGGAACACGTTAGACTTCTACTGCGGCCGCGTTGCAATATAATTGCCGCTTTCTGTTTGTTGAAAAACTGTGGTATCTCCTTTTAGGGAGGTGAACCTCTGCAAAAAAAGGTTGTCTGTGTGCCAGGTCTCCGGGGTGGAGCAGATAATCCAAACTTAAGAACATTTGTCGACAGCGAAGTGCGTCTCGCAAGTGCAAGACAGCGTCGCCTGTGACATCCGCCTCAATATAAATGATGTTTTTCTTTATGATTTCGCTCGCTCTTGAAAGTAAGAGCTATTCGGTCAAAGGTGAGGATGCTATATTGTTCAAATTGTTCTTTTTCCGCACAGCTACGCTGTCGAACACACTGCTTGAACTTGGACAAGTGCTCTTAGAAGGTCGGAGTTACCAACTGGTGGAACCATATGCCGCGGCTGTTTTAATTCATGCGAATGAAGTCAATGACGAAGCATGCACTGGCAGACCGGAATACTCCAAGCTATATAGAAAACTTTCGCGGGACGCGAATACGGCCACAGGTCATCTGTTCCCAGATATTGTGAGCTTGTCCAACGACAAGATTAAAACCTTTTACTACACGCCGGGACACTTCGTGTTTCCGCACGTGTACTGCCACCGACAAAGCGGTAAAATCGTAATTCACGCACATGCGTCAGTAACCCACTCATACTTTTATGAATAAAATGATTCATCGCCAATCGACTTACATTTTCAGCAGTACTGCTGTCTTCTTGTTTTACCTTTTTAGGTTACCCCAGAATAGTAATTTTTTTAAAGTTTCTTGGAAAGTAATTATACCTGTCGTAGGCTAACTATATCTTTTTAATAATATTTAGAAAAAGTAGAGTACAGCCGTCAATTTCTTTTCAATTACGCGTTGAAGTCAGTACGCAATAGGGTCTACGATTATCTGCCTCATTTTAACTAAGTCTTTTACCGCCTACTCGCTTTTTCTTGTAAGCATCAACGAAATTGGCTGGTAAGCGAGGTGAGCTTAGTTCTCAAATTTAGTTGTTTAAAGAAATGGTAACTTCATATTCAAAACTCTTAGGTTTTTTTTTTTTTTTTTTTTTTTACAGTTACGGGGAATCATTGTAGCATTAGGGACTTATGGCAGAACGTCAGCTGCGAATTTCGGGCCCTGCGCGAGCGAGCTCAGTCCGCCCTGAACGTGACGGCTCCACCAAGCAACGCAAAAGTCTTGCATGCTCTTGCGTGTGATCTACTAAAAGTCTCTATTAGCGTGACAAGTACACTCTAAAACAAAGCCGCTCTTGAAACGTTCTTTGACGATCCAGGAACTCTTTCAGCTCGCGAAGAACGGTTTCGTCTTAAGCATTATCGCGCCCTTGCGCACTAAAACGGCATATATAGGATCTTCGGCTTGTACATGTTTTTGTACCCTAAAAAAGTCCTTTTAAGCACCCGCTAGAAGATTTCTTCTTGAAAAACCTAAAAGAGGTTATTTTTAAGCTCCTTCTTTGATGTGAAAGAGTTCTTCCTCGCTCAGTGGCGCCCCAGGGGGCGATTGTGCTTAGCGCGAAACCGTTCTTCATGGGCTGAAAGAGTTCATAGGGCGTCAAACAACGTTTCAGGAACGGATTTTTTTTTTCTTAAAGTGTAAACGTAGCTGCACTACTAATTCATGCGACACGATAAAAAAAAAATTAACCTTGTCTTCCGCAAGTCCGCGATACGTGCTTCTGGCGATCTTTCTCCAATCACCTCCCAGGAATCGAATAAAACTCTTCAGGAGACACGTATTTAACTTTCTGTGGGATACGATGCTGTGGCATTTGACAACGCAACAATACCTGGTGGCCTGCCCTTTCGAATTCGGTACGTTTCTTTACGAAGCGGGAGGCCAGCCCGACAAGCGCACCACCCTCCCGCGTCGTCTGCTCCTCGTCACCAGGGGGACGAGTGGCGCTGCGCTATGTGCGGCAAAACTTCAGCCGCAGAGCCCTGGGGCCGTAAACTTGTCAAAGACAAAGTTGGAACCGAAAGTTTGCGGAGCGCGCCGATTGTACGTCGGCGAAAAAAGCGCGAAGTCATCGTCGTGGTAGTCCAATTTGTGCGTTCCATGAAATTGAGCCTCGACTATTGCGTTTGGTGAGTTTACAGTCTCAGCATTCCTTTTCTTATTGTGTCCGTCCTCAGCCAAGGCGCGCTACGAACCGGAGGAGCCACCCAGGTAGCGCCGAAAGTGTATCGTCATGGCGCTCCTGATTTTTGTACGTTTGATAACACCAATCTAAGCAATCACAATCAATAAAAAAATGGTCGGTTCACAGGTGTACGATACAGCTTACATTTCCGTAGAACTACGCGTGGGTGGCACAAGAAATGAATGTTCGTGCAGCAGAGGACGCGGAGCTGGGCCGCTCGGTCGCTGTCCAGAGCGGCGAGCGAAGATTGTGGAATCATGGCTGCCGGAGAGTCGTCTATATCGCCGTTTCAATAAGACAGGAGCGCATCGCGCTGAAACGAGCAAACGAGCAAGCCAGCCGATAATAAATTGCTGCAGAAACCGCTATTGTTGGTTGTCTATAAATTTCGATAGCACTCGTCCAGGACACCCTTTAGGGTGATCTCAAGGACAACCTTTGGGACGACCTCAAATACGACGTCTAGGGCGACGTCGAGGACAACGTCTAGAACGGCCTCTAGTTGTTTTTAAGGACGACCTCTAGAGGGACGTTAAGGACGACATCGAGAATGACGGCCCAGACAACGACGTCAGAGCATGACGTCAGAGAACGTTTAGGACGACCTCAAGGGTGACGTCGAGGACGATGTCAAGTTCGTCAGGTCCTTCGAAGAGGTTGAGTATATGACTGGGTGAATTCGGGTGGTCGCCTCTCTCCTCTGACCTTGATTCAGCAGAGCGCTCACTCCTCGCCCCCAGAGCTACTCGGGATCCTTCTCAGCCGATCACAACTGCTGGGTTCAGAGCGCTCTGACATTCTCAGTGGAAAATCCGTGCCGTCACCTCGCGAGTGGTCCCAACTGCGAAGAGGAATGACGGGGGGCCGACACATCGAGCCTTCGGCTTGCTGGAACCGCCCATCTGTGGAGCAAACTTCTCGTCGCACCGCGACCTACTTTGTGGCGACGTGGACATGCGCCGAGCAGACTCATGGTGAATTCCGCGCGCAGATCTCGAGCGCTCCAAAAGCGCTCCATTTGGAGTGCGCATATTCGGCTTGCAGATCTGGCTCGAGCTGGTCATCTTCCGCTCGTAGATCTCTGGCAGCGCCGCTCCACGGAGCGCCTCAAACCACGCCGAACTTGCTCTGCGGGATTTCACAGATCTTTCCGGAAGTTGACAGAGCGGCCCACGTGATTTCCTTCTAAATCGGCAGTGCGCATGCGCGGCGAGGTTGGCGAGGTCGGCGGGCCGGTCGGGCCACGGTCGGGTCGTCGAGTTGGATCTGTTCGGGTGCGTCGGTTGTTTACGCGGGATTGTGACGGCTCGAACGCTTCTACCTCGCGTAGATCAGGGATACAAGGCCGGGACTGTGGAGCGTGGTAAATCGTAAGCGCTGACATCTGTGATCGTGAGAGGAAGAACGAGAAAAAGAACGACAGAAAAGCCGGAGGCAGACGCAAGGTTAGGCCTGTTCATTCTGCAGCCAATGATTGTTTACCTTTTTACACTGCATTCCGCCGGCGTTTTCCCGTGCAATAAAGCAAGAAGAGATTAGGCAACGACCGTGCAAGTGATGGTTTGTTACCTCTGTGTTTATTAAAGTCGTACCAGAAATCTGAACTCCACCGCTGGCAATCGCTGTCCGTGCCCCGCCGCTTCGAGGCGGCCGAAAGGTATGTGACGGTGCCGAACGCGGACGTCTTCGTTATTTGTGACATGGGCGCCGTGGTACGTATATTATCGCCCGGCCTGTGTCGCGTGTTATTTCTGCAGCTAAGCAGTGACAGTTGTCACTGGTCGTCGGAAAGATCAGTCGGCTGAGGCGTTGGTCGGCTTGTCAAGTTCGAGCAGCGGCCATTTTGAACGGCGGAGGGGGAAGCGGTGGGGAGGGGTGTAGGGGAGGTCGCTCCAAAAATGCAAGTTTATCTTCCCCTCGTCGATTCGGAGCGGGTCCCACGGAGCGGAATTTCGCCTCCCTCACGGATTTTGGAAAGCGCTCCGGATCTACGAGTGGAATTCACCATCAGTTCGACGGACAGCGGAGATCTCGCGGCGCGACGGAGGCATTTAAGAAAAAAGCCAAAGGCGCTCCACAAACAGGTCCAACTTAAACGAACAAGACGGCTCCAAAAAGAACCACAACGAGAGCAGACATCCGAGGAGAACAACCGGCCTTCCTTTCAAAGCGGCAAGTGGTCCCTACCCGATCCCCCAACACGCCTCTAATAGCGAGTTCGTTCCACGGCACTCGTGTCCACGCGTGTCCACTCGCGGCGTAAAGCAAGTTTGTTTCGGCAGGCACTGCACGAGTGGTTGCTTTCTCCGAGTTCGTTTGAGCGGCGGCACCCCACGCGTGCATGCACTCGCTGCACCGAGAAAATCGGGCGTGCGCCAAAATGCAATCCCGTCATGCCTCGCTCCGGCGAGGCCGGCGAGGAGCGGGAGCAGACGACGAGGGTTCGTCTGCTACGAAGTGTCGCGGAACCGAAAGGAAGATAAAGTCGATTTTCTGATAGAAATCGCGTCCCGCAAGCAACGGAATCAAACGCGAGCTTGAATTGTGAGCGTCTGCTATTTCATGAGGGCAGCAATTGACAACCCGTGCTTTACTTGCAGGTTCTAAGTCGCTCTGTTGCCGTACAGACGCTGAAATAACCAGTGTGTCAAGAAATGCTCAGAACAAACGCATCAGTGGCCCCCGAGATGTTTATCACCATCCGTGTGCGGAAGAAAAATTGGCCATGTGTCGACAAAACTCCTCCAGCAGAAACTTCTGACTGCCCAATGAGCGTCAGAGAAAGCTAAACATATATTGACTTCACCCGAAGCTTGGGCAGCATCATCATGTTTAACATTTACCTACATCAGGTAACTTGCCCCGTCATATTTTGTTCGAGAAAGGTCTCGTTCTCGACGTCCTCACCAAGGCTAATATCTGATCCACCTGTAATGACGATCGAAATCGAAAGTCCCACGAAAAGTTTAGCTAGATATTCCAACAAACTAGTTTTAAGCCGTACCATTTCAGTGGTTCACGCATAATAGCATGCTCAAACGGATCAAGCTTCCGCTTGCTGCTTTGTAGACAGTTGGGTGCGGAAATTTACGCCGTCTGTAACTGTCTCGCCGGCAGCCGAGTTGCTTGAAGTCATCGTAACTATAAGCTACTGGTTGCAGCGTTCAACGTTTGTAGATAAACGCTGGTAGTGATTGCACTCTCGCATTCCCACCCATTATCCCAAACAGAAAGGCGCTAGCTTCGGTTTGAGGTCGGTACCTTTTCTACAACATAGATGGCGGCAGCATCAGTCTTCTGCACTCGGTGCATTTGGCGAGTTCGTTTGAGTCCAGTTCTCCGTGCAACACTCTGCGAGTGCGATGTATTCTGGGAGAGAACTCGAACGGTGCCAGTGCGTGTGAACCGAACTCGCTATAAACAAGCCGACTCTAACTGGTTTTCCCCTGGGGTCTATCCGAGTGAGAGGGACCCGCCCTCCCCCACACCGAAACATCAGCCCTCCGCTGCCCCTCTTCCCCTCTTCCCTATAGACCTTTTCACCCTCCGCCACATGGGCGCTGCCATCTTGGAGTCACGTGATGCGGCCGCCATTAGGTTGCTTCAACTTGTTGCTCCGCTCTTCCCTCCGCGCTACTCCGCGCCTTGGCGAATGCGTTAAATTCGTGCTTTTCGTCGCGTTTCACCGCCTTTCTTATCCTTACTCCGGAAAGTTGTTGTCCGATACGTATACTTACCACGTAATTGCATTACATCATTATGTGCACAAATTCTGCAGTTAGTTTTGTAACAGGTTTTGACTATTTTTATCGTCGGCGTGCAGGATACGTGTAGGCACATGAATCAGCGTTAGCGCTCACGCAGATTGAGCACATGTATGACTCTAAAACAGCACGAGGGTTAAGTCAGTAACCTATGAGACAGTAGCGTACCAACTTATTTTTGAGTGGGGGGGGGGGGCAAACCAGACCCTCCCTCCCCCCCAGGGCCGGGGGGCGGTGCCCTTGGTATCCCTTGGGCGTCGCCGGGCAGTGTCTGCCCTGCCCAGTGGCGGCTGTTTCAGAGGGGCAAAACACATGCTTTGCCCCCACTCTGACAACTGGAGAGGCAAGCGCCCCCTTGCCCCCCCCCTGCCCCCCCCCCCCCCCGGTTGGTACGCCCATGCTATGAGAGCTCAGGTTCGCTTACTAATAGAGACGGAACATTCGCAATAGGAAGAACACGGTAAGTATATATAGATCGCGCATTTAGGATGTCAAGGAAGGTGACAAAACTACTCAACATAAAAAGCCACGTGTGTTTCCTGAAAGGATCGTGTTTTGTATTTATAACATATCGAGAACAGTTGCTTTTGATTACGGTATATGGGGGAACTCTTGGACAAGATAAAGACAAACGTTTAATTTGATTTTCTTTGTGCTAGAAATAATGGTACGTCAACGTCAGGCAATTTGTTTACAATGTCACCTACATCTGTTTGACGTCCTCAATCGTTTTTGCGATATAAACATTCGGTTGAATTTGAGATATAAACATTCGCTTCGGTTTATTTATGAATTCCAACAAAACTATATACCGTGCTTGGTACCATGCCTTTTAATTGCCTGAATGATTTTCTTAAGATAACCATGCAGTTCATCTAAATTATTTAATTTCAACGTAAGAAACTGTCACAGACAGCTTGAGAGTGCCTGGGGTACACAATATGTGACACCGAAAAGAATCTGTCCGCATGAAAATTGCCTTAGTGCAGCGTTGTCGTTGATGAATAGGGATTTACTTTCAGTAGGTGGCGACGCCGAAATCTACAAAGCGCATCGCTTTAAACCAGTAAAACGCTTTCTGCATAGGTCCATGAATGGCGTGGCGCCTGGCGCCCGGCTTCAGCCAAACTTACCATATTTCACTTCTTTTGCGCCCTTTAATTTTATTTTGAAAATTTTACAGAAGATGAATTTCAGACTACATATGAGGGGCATGTCACTAATGTTATGTCCATGCAACACATAGTCTATTTCATAAGGCCAATATTGTGAAATGTTGTTAATGAGTACTTCAATTAAAGAAATTTTCTAGTCAGCCTAGGTTGGTCAATAAAAATATTTCTCTAACGTAATTTTTTTAAATAAAACAGGCCGAGACAATATCACTTTTTTTATATTTTCTGTGTCATTATAGGAGACTTTTTTAGTGCGAAGTTCATAAAACCTTGGTGTACAAAAACCAAACATCGAGCAATAAACTTGTCGGGTTCATCTGTTCTTCATGATTGAGCACATTGTTAATCATGTTGTCGACCTGCTTCTTCACGAAGCACTCATGCATTATAGTTTGCTGCAATATAAGATGAGCAGTAGAATCTCTGACTTGAGCGCGAGCTTTCTACCTTCCGTACCACACGGTGCACGCGCAGCCAAAGCACGGCGGCAGGCAGCGAGCGCGTGCTGGCGCGGCTGGAGGCGGAGCTTGTCCGGCTTCTTATTTATTTATTTTTCTGAAAAGCTAGTGTCCGCGGGTAGGGCCACGGATGATGGTAATCCTCCTTGTGCATCAGCGCGGTTGTTTCACCGCCGAACATGGTCGAAATGAACGATGGACGTAATCAGACGCATTTTGAGTTCATGCGAGTGCTCGCAATTTAGGCTCGAGACCACTTCCTGGTTCTCCAAGTGGCTCAGTACCATTGTTTCATTTGCTGGGTGCTACAAGAAAGAAAGTTGTATCGCAAAAGAAGCGAAAACGGCACGAAATAGCAGCACAATCGCTTGCACGTTGAAACCGACACCAACCAAATTGAAGCAACCATATGGCGTCGACAGCGCCAGCGCCCTCTACCCGACGGTCGGGCAACTACTAAAATGAAATGGTCTATACCCCCGAGGAGAGGACGCGACGGGGGCGCTGCCAACACCACGGAAGGACGCTCCTGCTGCTGCGCCTCCTCTCTTCTCCACCATCCCGAGTATGGCTGCAACCTCCGCGAAACCAACGCAATGCAAATGCGGACACTTTGAAAATCAGAGCGAATTGGCGCTGCAAAATTACCACCAACAGTGCAGAGTGACAGAAATGATTCTGTATCACAACCTAATTCCACTGGTAGGAGAACTACTCCAACAACTCCTGGGAGTCAGACTTTCGTGGAACGCTACCATGGCGAACACCAACCCACAATCTAAGACGCAACCCGGGACGACCCGGGAGGGGCAGCGTGGTTTCTGCAATGGAATTGCAGAACCTTCGCCCGCAAGAAGGTAGAGTTTCTTCTCCGCTACCCAGCAGGGACAGGACCAGTGGTGCTGCTTCTGCAGGAGGCCCAGGTACCGAACCTCTCGCTGTTCGGCTACGACACGTATACGTGACCCACAATCCCGCATCGCCAACGAAAGCCGAACGGTCCGGTCGGCAAAGCGCCGCCGCATGCACAGCGTCGATTACAAGGGGAACGCGCCGTTCCTAGTGGCTGCCCGCATCCCGCACGACGAGCTCGACCTCCAGCGCTGGTGCACGCAACATCAAGAGGTCGTGGGCTTTGTCCTCCAACTCCCCCAATGTAACGTCGTGGTGGTGTCGATATACGTCCGACCGTCGATCCGCAACAGCGTCACCAGTGACTGGTCCTGGGTCGAAGACCTGCGGAAAATTCACCCCGATGCCCTTGTCATCATCGGCGGCTACTTCAACACACGCCACACGTGCTGGGGATCGAAGACCGACACATACCACGGTTCGAACCTCGTTTGCGTAATGAAGGAGAACCACCTTAGCCTGCTCAATGATCCGGACTTACCAACGCGAGTTGGCGAGCACGCCCACCAGGGCGACACCACGACCGACCTCACATGGACGAACCGGCGGCGGGTCCTCTTCTGGGAACTAGGAGCAGGCACGTGGGGGAGCGACCACCTGCACATCTTCATTCGTTTGCGCGGCCACAAGATAACGGCGCCGAAACGAACTACGAGCGTCGTCTGCTGGGACGCTTTCCGCGCAGAGTTGGAGCAAACACCCGTCACCACATCAGGCGGTGACCCGGAAACGCACGAACTGGCCCACCTCCTACGGACAATACACGAAGCCAAAAGGTCATCTACCCAGCAATTTCAAGTGGCGGAGGACAAGCCGTCGCCGAACTTGCACCTGGCTAACCTATGGAAACAACGCCTCGACGCGCTGTGTGAGTACAGAGAGAGAGAGGACGAACGCCCGGACTACGATGTCGTCTGAACCTTATAACGGCTGAGGCGCGTGATTACGCAAATACACTGTCTACAGATAGATGGTGCGACCTTTGCTCCAGCTTCAACGGTAACATAAGCGGACCGCGCATATGGCACATCTTTCGCAATTGGCAGGGCAAAGCCAAGAGACGCACCGCGGCGCAGACAGCGGCTCTACGCATGCGAATCTCGGAGGAGCAGCTGGCGCTCCAGGCTGAGCAGTGTTCTTCCCGCAGCCTGCGGCTTCACCGGATCCCACCATACACTCCCGAGACTCCACGACACCGACTCAGGTGATTGGAGATTTTCAGGCATTGGATCTCCAAGCACCGGAGCAGGTCGACATGGACCAACCGTTTCAAATGGCCGAACTTCACGCAGCTTTAGCAAGGGCGAACGCCCGCAGCGCACCTGGCCCAGACCTGATAACCATCTCGGAACTGCGCAACCTCCCTGAACTCTACCTCCAGCGTCTCCTTGACGCGATCAACGAGATTTAAACGACGGGCGACTTCCCGAGCTCCTGGTGCGAATCCCTGGTGATACCGATCCCAAAACCGAGCAGGTCACCGAATGAGCTCACTAACCTCCGGCCAATTTCCCTTACCAGCAAGCTGTGTAAACTCACTGAACGTATGGTCCTCGAGCGACTTATGTGGCATCTCGAGAGGTACTCCCGCTCCACCCATATGAACTAGGATTCCGCCACGGGATGAGCACGCAAGACATTCTCCTTATGTTGCGCCAACAGGTCCTTGACGCCTACTCGAAAGTGCAGACGAGAACCGTGGTGGCGGTGGGCGTTCGCAATGCCTTCGACACCGTCCCTCACGAGGCGGTCATCCAGAGCGCAGAGCTTGCCGGAGTGCGCGGCCACCCTCTCAATTTCGTTAAGAATTTCCTGAACGACAGAACGTACAAAATTAAATCCGGGGACTACATCGGACCCGCTCAACCGAACAGGACCGGGGTACCGCAGGGCGCGGTCCTCTCGCCCACCCTCTTCAACCTGGTCATGGCAGGACTTCCCCACTCCTTTAAGCGGTTCCGTCGCTGTACTTCGCCGTATACGCCGATGATGTCACCATCTGGGCAACGACGGGATCGGCGGGCGAACAGGAGCGCACGCTTCAGCTTGGCCTCGACGTCATACAGGGCTTTCTTCAATATGTGGGCATGACCGCCTCGGCCGAGAAGACCGAATACGTCGTGGTTTTAAACGGGAAGCACAGAAAGACCGAAGCGGTCCGCAACCAAACCGCCCTCAGCATGGCCGGCCAAAGGATACGGCGAAAACCCTCCATTCGGATCTGGGGAGCCTACGTAGATCAAGATAGGAAAGGCACCACGTGGGTGACGAAAGTCGCCTTGCAGTGCAGATCCCTCTTCCGCCTCATCCTTAGAATCACACACCTCCAGTGGGGCACGCGGGTGAGAAAAACGCGCCAGCTAGTCACGGCGCTGCTCGAATCCCGTATCCTCAATGGCTATAACTATCACGTCCTCACACCCAGGCAGGCGGAGCAACTCAGAAACTCAATCGCGAAGCCATCCGCATTGTTACCGGATCGCCTAAGCACACGCCCATCCGACGGCTGTAAGCACACGGCGGCATGAACCTCCTGTCAGAACTCGCCGAACAGGCGCTCCTCGCCCAGAGAGACCGCCTCAGCAGCTCGACAGCTGGGCTACCCATATTGGAAGAGCTCCGCGTGTCTCCCAGTCTGGACATCTGCCCGGCAGACGCGCACTCGCCCCCTGCGTGGGCCGCCCCGGCCACGCTTACGGACGGAAAACCCCTCGCAAGAAACATGGGACCTGGACCGAGCAACTCGGAGTGACGCAAACGCTTTGCCAAAGCGCACACACGTAGCGTCGTGCACAAATCAGCGCCTACGCACACCATCCTCTACACTGACATGGCGGAGACCTTGCTGTGGACTGCCGACCGATGACGGCGTAGGAGAGGACAGAACCCCCAAGCACGTCCAGGCGGTCGCGTGGGTCGACACCACCCATGGCATTCCGAACACGGCTGCACTTTGGACCACTGAAGACGTCGACACTACGCAAGCGGAACTCATGGCACTTCTCCTAGCATCCCAATGGGTTCTTCAAACGTTTGCACCAACAGAGATCCCACACGTACAGGCTCCTACTGTTCACCGACTTGACCCGCGCGTACGAAACTTGCAGACGAGCGAGCGGGAGCACCTCAACGTACACGGGAATAGTCGGCGAGTTGCTCGCCGCGTTCCTAGAACTTCGAAACAAGCTCAACATCCAAGCTACTATTTCCTGGGTGCCCGCGCATGCGGGTATCGACGGCAATGAGTGGGCCCTCAGCGAGGCGCAAGCAGCAGTTTGCCAGATGGCATCCGCGCCGAAACTTGCAGACGAGCGAGCGGGAGCACCTCAACGTACACGGGAATAGTCGGCGAGTTGCTCGCCGCGTTCCTAGAACTTCGAAACAAGCTCAACATCCAAGCTACTATTTCCTGGGTGCCCGCGCATGCGGGTATCGACGGCAATGAGTGGGCCCTCAGCGAGGCGCAAGCAGCAGTTTGCCAGCATGGCATCCGCGCCGAAACTTGCAGACGAGCGAGCGGGAGCACCTCAACGTACACGGGAATAGTCGGCGAGTTGCTCGCCGCGTTCCTAGAACTTCGAAACAAGCTCAACATCCAAGCTACTATTTCTGGTGCCCGCGCATGCGGGTATCGACGGCAATGAGTGGGCCCTCAGCGAGGCGCAAGCAGCAGTTTGCCACATGGCATCCGCGCCGAAACTTGCAGACGAGCGAGCGGGAGCACCTCAACGTACACGGGAATAGTCGGCGAGTTGCTCGCCGCGTTCCTAGAACTTCGAAACAAGCTCAACATCCAAGCTACTATTTCCTGGGTGCCCGCGCATGCGGGTATCGACGGCAATGAGTGGGCCCTCAGCGAGGCGCAAGCAGCAGTTTGCCAGATGGCATCCGCGCCGAAACTTGCAGACGAGCGAGCGGGAGCACCTCAACGTACACGGGAATAGTCGGCGAGTTGCTCGCCGCGTTCCTAGAACTTCGAAACAAGCTCAACATCCAAGCTACTATTTCCTGGGTGCCCGCGCATGCGGGTATCGACGGCAATGAGTGGGCCCTCAGCGAGGCGCAAGCAGCAGTTTGCCAGATGGCATCCGCGCCGAAACTTGCAGACGAGCGAGCGGGAGCACCTCAACGTACACGGGAATAGTCGGCGAGTTGCTCGCCGCGTTCCTAGAACTTCGAAACAAGCTCAACATCCAAGCTACTATTTCCTGGGTGCCCGCGCATGCGGGTATCGACGGCAATGAGTGGGCCCTCAGCGAGGCGCAAGCAGCAGTTTGCCAGATGGCATCCGCGCCGAAACTTGCAGACGAGCGAGCGGGAGCACCTCAACGTACACGGGAATAGTCGGCGAGTTGCTCGCCGCGTTCCTAGAACTTCGAAACAAGCTCAACATCCAAGCTACTATTTCCTGGGTGCCCGCGCATGCGTGGTATCGACGGCAATGAGTGGGCCCTCAGCGAGGCGCAAGCAGCAGTTTGCCAGCATGGCATCCGCGCCGAAACTTGCAGACGAGCGAGCGGGAGCACCTCAACGTACACGGGAATAGTCGGCGAGTTGCTCGCCGCGTTCCTAGAACTTCGAAACAAGCTCAACATCCAAGCTACTATTTCCTGGTGCCCGCGCATGCGGGTATCGACGGCAATGAGTGGGCCCTCAGCGAGGCGCAAGCAGCAGTTTGCCACATGGCATCCGCGCCGAAACTTGCAGACGAGCGAGCGGGAGCACCTCAACGTACACGGGAATAGACGGCGAGTTGCTCGCCGCGTTCCTAGAACTTCGAAACAAGCTCAACATCCAAGCTACTATTTCCCTGGGTGCCCGCGCATGCGGGTATCGACGGCAATGAGTGGGCCCTCAGCGAGGCGCAAGCAGCAGTTTGCCACATGGCATCCGCGCCGAAACTTGCAGACGAGCGAGCGGGAGCACCTCAACGTACACGGGAATAGTCGGCGAGTTGCTCGCCGCGTTCCTAGAACTTCGAAACAAGCTCAACATCCAAGCTACTATTTCCTGGGTGCCCGCGCATGCGGGTATCGACGGCAATGAGTGGGCCCTCAGCGAGGCGCAAGCAGCAGTTTGCCACATGGCATCCGCGCCGAAACTTGCAGACGAGCGAGCGGGAGCACCTCAACGTACACGGGAATAGACGGCGAGTTGCTCGCCGCGTTCCTAGAACTTCGAAACAAGCTCAACATCCAAGCTACTATTTCCTGGTGCCCGCGCATGCGGGTATCGACGGCAATGAGTGGGCCCTCAGCGAGGCGCAAGCAGCAGTTTGCCACATGGCATCCGCGCCGAAACTTGCAGACGAGCGAGCGGGAGCACCTCAACGTACACGGGAATAGACGGCGAGTTGCTCGCCGCGTTCCTAGAACTTCGAAACAAGCTCAACATCCAAGCTACTATTTCTGGGTGCCCGCGCATGCGGGTATCGACGGCAATGAGTGGGCCCTCAGCGAGGCGCAAGCAGCAGTTTGCCACATGGCATCCGCGCCGAAACTTGCAGACGAGCGAGCGGGAGCACCTCAACGTACACGGGAATAGACGGCGAGTTGCTCGCCGCGTTCCTAGAACTTCGAAACAAGCTCAACATCCAAGCTACTATTTCTGGGTGCCCGCGCATGCGGGTATCGACGGCAATGAGTGGGCCCTCAGCGAGGCGCAAGCAGCAGTTTGCCACATGGCATCCGCGCCGAAACTTGCAGACGAGCGAGCGGGAGCACCTCAACGTACACGGGAATAGTCGGCGAGTTGCTCGCCGCGTTCCTAGAACTTCGAAACAAGCTCAACATCCAAGCTACTATTTCCTGGGTGCCCGCGCATGCGGGTATCGACGGCAATGAGTGGGCCCTCAGCGAGGCGCAAGCAGCAGTTTGCCAGCATGGCATCCGCGCCGAAACTTGCAGACGAGCGAGCGGGAGCACCTCAACGTACACGGGAATAGACGGCGAGTTGCTCGCCGCGTTCCTAGAACTTCGAAACAAGCTCAACATCCAAGCTACTATTTCCTGGGTGCCCGCGCATGCGGGTATCGACGGCAATGAGTGGGCCCTCAGCGAGGCGCAAGCAGCAGTTTGCCACATGGCATCCGCGCCGAAACTTGCAGACGAGCGAGCGGGAGCACCTCAACGTACACGGGAATAGTCGGCGAGTTGCTCGCCGCGTTCCTAGAACTTCGAAACAAGCTCAACATCCAAGCTACTATTTCCTGGGTGCCCGCGCATGCTGGGTATCGACGGCAATGAGTGGGCCCTCAGCGAGGCGCAAGCAGCAGTTTGCCACATGGCATCCGCGCCGAAACTTGCAGACGAGCGAGCGGGAGCACCTCAACGTACACGGGAATAGACGGCGAGTTGCTCGCCGCGTTCCTAGAACTTCGAAACAAGCTCAACATCCAAGCTACTATTTCCTGGGTGCCCGCGCATGCGAGTATCGACGGCAATGAGTGGGCCTTCAGCGAGGCGCAAGCAGCAGTTTGCCACATGGCATCCGCGCCGAAACTTGCAGACGAGCGAGCGGGAGCACCTCAACGTACACGGGAATAGACGGCGAGTTGCTCGCCGCGTTCCTAGAACTTCGAAACAAGCTCAACATCCAAGCTACTATTTCCTGGGTGCCCGCGCATGCGGGTATCGACGGCAATGAGTGGGCCCTCAGCGAGGCGCAAGCAGCAGTTTGCCACATGGCATCCGCGCCGAAACTTGCAGACGAGCGAGCGGGAGCACTCAACGTACACGGGAATAGACGGCGAGTTGCTCGCCGCGTTCCTAGAACTTCGAAACAAGCTCAACATCCAAGCTACTATTTCCTGGTGCCCGCGCATGCGGGTATCGACGGCAATGAGTGGGCCCTCAGCGAGGCGCAAGCAGCAGTTTGCCACATGGCATCCGCGCCGAAACTTGCAGACGAGCGAGCGGGAGCACCTCAACGTACACGGGAATAGACGGCGAGTTGCTCGCCGCGTTCCTAGAACTTCGAAACAAGCTCAACATCCAAGCTACTATTTCCTGGTGCCCGCGCATGCGGGTATCGACGGCAATGAGTGGGCCCTCAGCGAGGCGCAAGCAGCAGTTTGCCACATGGCATCCGCGCCGAAACTTGCAGACGAGCGAGCGGGAGCACCTCAACGTACACGGGAATAGTCGGCGAGTTGCTCGCCGCGTTCCTAGAACTTCGAAACAAGCTCAACATCCAAGCTACTATTTCCTGGGTGCCCGCGCATGCGTGGTATCGACGGCAATGAGTGGGCCCTCAGCGAGGCGCAAGCAGCAGTTTGCCAGATGGCATCCGCGCCGAACGCATTCCACAACTCAGCCGGCGAGGCAGCCGGCCCGGCCGACCCGTCTGTCGTCGAGGAAAGTGCTAAACAGCGAAGATAGAGAGCCCTACGGCACCTTCGTGAGGAGCGGGAGGAACGCCCGGACGAGCAGTTGCGTCTCGTTCCTCCGATTCCGAATGACCTACCGAGGAGCACTCAGACCCTCGTCCGCCGCCTCGCGACCAACACTGTCCTATCCCCGGCGCTGCGCCATAAGTTCTTCGGCGACGATCCTGACGAGGCGGCGTGTCGCCGGTGCCGGAGGACCGCGACGGCTGCTCATGTTGTCTGGAAGTACGAGCGCCACGCTCGCCTTTGGAAACCGAAACTGGAGGAACTCCCAGACGAGATCCGTCCGGCGACGTATGTCGATTGGATTCTGCCCACCCGTCGTGACCAGACGATCGTCTCCCTGCTGTGGACAAAGCTGGCGGAGTTCGTCTACGACAACGACGGCCCCGGCGGACGACTTTGCAGCAGCCGAAGGCGCTGGGACCAGCACCCACCCAGACCGCCGTGACGGCAATGGCAGATCCTTAGGCCCGCACCGATGCAGACGACAATGGTGCATTATATGTGTGTATGGTATATATATATATATATATATATATATATATATATATATATATATATATATATATATATATATATATATATATATATATATATATATACATATATTACATATAACATGGCAATAAAGAACGTTCTAACAACAACAACAACCAGTCACGAAAGTAAAACTTCTTGACATGGGTAATACATAAAAAAGAGATTTTACAGCGTACGATGGACGATTGAGCAAAATTTGCGGTCGCAACGTGATGAAATAACGGTTGTGGTGTAAATTGTTCTTCGCAAAAGAATTTTAAAAAAGAAGTATGCGAATTGATTTCTGCAGAGCGGAACGAAAGCCAATGCTTGGAAAGAGTTGTCAACTCATCGTGTTTTCGACAGTGAACGTGCTGCGATGGCGGTCATGCGTACGGCAAAACAGGCAAATATAAAATGGTTAATAAACAGCATTTTTTCTCACGGCGGAATATGGTACAAGCAGGATATAGCACATATCGCCATGTGTCACAAATCACAGTACATTATATTTGGCTCTCCTTTTATTTTACAACGCTAACCTCTGAACGCACTTTTACCGAACCTGAAAATTTCTTGAAGCGACCACAAAACCCGGTAAAGCCGCGGCGAGCTCTGCGAGCTGCTTCTTCGTCGGTTAGGCTTAGTGGATTCACCGCCGTGAGATGAACGATCACGTGAAAGCACTGGGAATACTTCACACGTCGACTTTTCCTGTTACGGTCACACACGAATGTCGTTCCGTCGGTTGTAACCCTCGCACCAACGAATGCACAGTACTTTGTAGAACCAGATATCAATCGCAGTCCTGCCAGACCCCGCACACCGAAAAGACCACTGCCGGCACATCGTCAACAAAACCACGCGATCCCCGTCAAAGTACCACGTGACGCCTGCGCCGCTCCGCACTCTGACGGCTAGAGACGGAGTGCCAGGGATGGGCGCCCTCGAAATGAACCAGCCGATCAGGCCACCGCACTCTCTTTCCACTTCTCGAGCTTCTCGAGCTCTCGATCAGAAAGAACCACCCGAATCCGCCATGAGTGCGAGAGCGTGAGCTGAAATGTTTTACTCGGATACCTACTGCGCATTAGGAGGCCAGAATGTCCAAGAAACCTAGAGGAGGGTAGCTAAACAATGCTCGCGCATTAAAAGAACGCGCGTGCGCACTGCGTGGTTCTCGCCAGCAGGCGCGGCGCGCCGTCAGGGAGCGCGGCGATGCAAATCGGTCGGCGCACCGGTGTTATCTGTGTGACGTCAATTCCGTGACCGAGTTTTCGTGACATCGATCTCTCAAATTTGCACCCCTTCCAAGCACGGACAAAAAACGCTGTTCTACGACAAAAAGCGCAGGATCACGCCGCATTTACTGCGCGTGACTGGTTTAGCTGGTCATAGCAAGCGCACAAGAACAACGAGCGTCATGACGATTAACTTTTGCGCTGCTTGATTGGCTCCTTAGGTTCGTAGCGTGTACTGATAAGGAGTATAAACATTCGAGGGGGATCGGTGGCCGAGTGGGCTAGCGCACACCAGCTCGGAGCACGTGGAGCGAAAGCTCGCGCTGCAGAACCCAGGGCTCAATCCCCGCCCCTGATCGTTTCGATCTGGATGAGCATCGTACCGGCGTACGGTCGTGTACCACTACTGCGTGGTGCACGTTAAAGACCCCAGGCTAGCGGTTGTACTGCACTGGCTAAATTGCTCATCTACAGCGAGTGACTCGTCGCAACTTTAAAATGACTGACCAACGACTCGCTGTATAAATATCCCAGACTTGTACGGTACTCATTACAAGTAATCAAATTACTTGTAATTGATTACTTTTTGAAGTAATTTTGTATTCATTTGATTACTTTTGTTTTGTAGTAATCACAAGAGTAATTTGATTACTTTTGAAAGTAATGGAATTACTTGTAATTATTACTTTTTTCCTACCCCCCCCCCCCTTTCGGCCAACCTAGTCACCAAACACGAGACGTCTTCACTTTATCAGCTTCTAAGCTTTTGGAATCAGAGAGAATAAAGGCATTGTTGCTGAGCTCTACGAAAGGAGGCCACGCTCTTTGTCTGGACAGTTCGCAGAGTGGTTTGTTGGAACTTGGATTTCGACTCGGTCTGTCAGGTTCCGGTTCTCGACAAAAGCCTTTCAGTGCGAAGTTCGATGGTTAATGTAGAATGTTTGTCTCTATTAACTCTTCATACAGTCCACCCCTCTTATATATTAAAAAAAGAACTCTAAATCCTGGTCAAAGCACCTCTACACTCTTCTGCCTCCAAGATAACCAAAGCCATGTAATGTAAATGCTAAGGTGTGACTATAAATGTGAGCTCTAAGAATTCATATCCTTCGGCAGAAGTGACACCCCTGTCGGATGATTATCTTAGTGGGAAACTCCAGGAAAGAAAAGGCGCCAGACGGAAGAAAAGGGAGAAGCCTCTTTGTACTAACTTAGAGCAATAAGCCACAAAGAGCGCAAAAGCGATATCTCCGGAGCTGAATATAGGTCACCGTAGCTAAGTGGAACTAACAGGATCTAGCGTCCTTAGTACGCACTTCAAGAAATATTCTAGCTCGCTCATACCACGCCCATGCATTTTTACACCCAAAAGCCTGAATACGGGAATCCGGAAAGGGCGGATCGAGATTATGAGTAGTCCAGCGCTTCTGTTACAACCAAGAAGGGATGAAGGCGTTCCCGGGTGAATAGCTCAGAACTTCTCTTAGAAATTTCACGGCTATAAAACACGATGTTTCAGTCGTGTTTTATACAGAGATGGCTCATGCTAGGGAGGTCGGTGACGCCGTGTCTCCGTGGCCGCAGCTGGCAAGCTTGTTTGTGCTGAAGGAAAAGCGAGGTGATGGCAACCTCACATTTCAGTGTTTACTTTGTAAGCCTAAAGAAAAGCTCCTGTCTTGTTCCATGGTGACGAACTCGAACCTGCGGAAGCACGTAAAGGTACGTTTTATTAGCCGTGCATGTCCGCAGTATGCGTGTTTTTTTTAATTTATGTACTAATCACTATTGTTCTTTTAGAGTCAACACCCCGGGAATCTGGCTGACTTTGGGAACTCTTCGCGGAAACGGAAGCTGTCTGAAGCTGCTTCGACGTCCACGCCGAAACAACTTACCCTCAACTTTGCAAGCGGGCGGGTGCCTCAAAAGCAGCTGGACAGCCTGATTGTGAATTTTGTTGTAGATTCCCTGCAACCTTTCTCTGTCGTCGAGGCTCCCAGTTTCGTTAAACTTGTGGATACCTTGGCCCCTGAAAACACCGTACCAACACGGAGAATGCTGATGGCGAGAATCGACGAGAGATACGAAGAGATGAAGACAAGCCTGCGGAAAGCTTTCGACGAGGTTCCTTACGTCACTGTGACCGCCGACTGCTGGACATCGTTCCGACGGTAAGCCTCTTTAAGATAACATCGTGTATTCCTTGTACGTTCTTGTCGCATATCCAGAATGTTCGTTTCAAAGCTATATGCGTGGGTTTGTATTTGCTGGTCTCTGTATTTAAATATAAAAGTCTCCTCATGGAAGCTTTTTGTCCGGCGTCCTCGGCACAAAGTGGCTCAAATAAATTCAATTCAATTCAATTACTTTCACTTTAAAATAAAACCCAAGAAAATGAGTTGTCGCGAAAACTTCGTTTTTTTAAATTAAATTCGGTGATATAAAAGCGCTGATACTGCTAAAATACGTAACTAGTTTAAGAGACATAATATGCCCTGAATGTTCAGACAATACCAGTATTGTCTACTGGTGATTAAGCTGGCGGGTTTTTGTTTTCTCAGTACAGTTTATACAAAATATTTTTTTTTTCGCAGGTGCTATCTGGCAGCGACAGTTTCTTGGCTTGAGCCGGTTTCCCTGAAGAGGAACTCTGCAGTACTGATCTGCCAAAGAATGACGGGCAGGGTCACGCACGACAAGATTGCAGACCTTCTTCTGGAGGTTTTCAAGGAGTACGCCCTTCAAGGAAAAGTCACCAAGGTCGTGACCGACAATGGATCCAATTTTGTAAAAGCCTTCAGGTAATATTTGCCGCATACAGTAATAGCGGCCTGTTATTTATTGATCAAAATTACTGATAAAATTGCAAAAGCGCTTGCTTAGAACATCAGCACAATTCCACGCATATACCTGATCATGACAACAAGCAGACCCACTTTGTGAATCCAATATAGCGTTCAAATTCCACCAGCAAAGTGTATCTGCTTGTTGTCGTGGTTTAAACGTTCAAAAAGTAAATGCAGGTTGTTCTTTTGGGTAACTATTATTTTCTTCATTTATAACACAGGGTGTTTGGTGAGCCTGTTCAGCCTGACGACCTAGAGCCCTCGGAGCAGGACGATGAAGGCCTGGAGTTCGTGGAGGTAGCACCCCTGCTTGAAAACGTGGACCAAGGGGAGGCCCGACTCCCCCTCACCATAGATGTGCTGCGCACACCCTAAATTTGGTGGCTACGACCGACGCCGGAGCAGCGGAGCGTCACGAAATCTTCTCGAGACCTTTTCGCTCCGTTTTGCGGACATGCCGCGGCTTGTGGAATAAGCAGGGACAGTCGGCGGTTGCTGCCGAGACCATCCGACGCTTCTGTGGGAAGGCATTAATAAGGCCCGTAGCAACGCGGTGGAACTCTCTCTACGATGCGCTAGAGTGCGTGCACAAGTTGGATGCTGAGGGCAAAGACTTCGACGGGTTATGCAGGACCTTACAAGTTCCTCCCTTCCAGCGTCCACGTGACCTACTCTTCATAGAAGAGTACTGTAAGGTGAGAGTGCCATATCTGTTATTTCTACGTTTCACAAAAGGAGGTTGAATTTATGACGAGGGATCTGCGTATCAATACCGTAAACAAAACATCCGTACTGTTAACCTTCCCCTCTATTGCATTTGCAGGTCATGAAGCCCCTCGCCTGTGCGATTGACGTGGTTCAAAGAGAAGAACACATGTTCATGGGGTACCTGCTGCCAACGATCACGGTACTCCAGCAGCGGCTCAGCCATCTTTTCCAGGCGGGCCTAGCTTTCTCCGCGCCGCTTGTGAATGCTCTGCTTGATGGAATCCAGAACCGGTAAGTTTCTGAACAAGCATAATCTACTTCCACTTTATGCGGGACGGAACTGTGTTCACCTATCAGATGCGATACTTTCTACTTACAGGTTTGGTCCCCTGATCAACGACCGGGAGCTGTTGCTAGCAGCCATTGCGCTCCCCCGGTTTAAAGTCGGCTGGGTTCTTGGCGAAGCCAAGCGGCAGGAGCTAGCCCAGCTGCTCACGGACGAGCTGAACCGCCCATGCTACGGAGGATCGCCCACCGGCGGACAGGAACCTCCCGCTGACTGCGGAGGTTCCCCTGTTGACGATTTCTTCGCTTTTTCGGCGCCAAGATCGACCCGGGACAGCGGGGAAGTCTCACGCTACCTCAGCTCTCCGGACACTTCGACGGAGATGCTGAAGGAGTACCCCCGCCTACAAAAAGTGTTCATTAGGTTTAACACTGCCCTGCCATCCAGCGCGTCTGTGGAGAGGGTGTTTAGCGTAGCAGCGGACATCCTGACCCGAAAACGCGGGAAAATGAGCGACTGCAACTTCGAGCGCCAGCTCCTGCTCAAACTGAACAAGACATAAGAAGTGTCTGTTGCATCTAAAAAGAAATAAACGTCTCCCTAATATACACGTGCCTTTGTCTTCATATAATGTGCCTCAAAGTAGCTGATTTTTATTGCGTTTCTCATTGTTCCGAGTGCTCACGGTGCGAAGCTTCTAAAGTAATCGGAAAAGTAACGATTACTTTTTCAAGTAATGCCCAATTACTTTTTATCTGAAGTAATCAAGTAATCTAATTGAATACTTTTAAACCAAGAGTAATTGTAATTGTAATCGATTACTTTTTTCGAGTAACGTGTACAAGACTGAAATATCCACACAACCCCAATTATTATGAGTATAAACATTCTCCCAGCCGAATAATAAAACTATTTAAATATTTAAAAAAAGACATATTGAAGCTTTCTTTTTAGAGCGCAGCTCTTAGGCGCCCGTTTCCGGCTTGAGCGCCGTCGGCGTCGGCGTCGGCGTCGTTGTCGGCGTAGCCGCGCGGTGCATGATGGGTAAATTCCCCCGCTAAATTTAGCGGAAAATTTTCCTCACTAAATCTAGCGAAAAATTTTCCCCGCTAAATCTAGCGGAAAATTTTCCCCGCTAAATCTAGCGGGAAATTTTCTCCGCTAAATCTAGCGGCAAAATTTTCTCCGCTAAATTTAGCGGACAATTTTTCCCGCTAAATCTAGCGGAAAATTTTCCCAGCTAAATTTAGCAGAAAATTTTCCCCGCTAAATTTAGCGGGGAAAATCCCCCTCCTCGAAGTCACGTGACCCCAGGCCACGTGACCCTCCCACTCCCCGAGGTCACGTGACCCGCCCCCCTCCCCCCGTGCCTTCCCTTCCTCCTCAAGAGCTGCGCTCTAATTCGGCATTACAGGGAGTTGTAAACGGCTTTCATTTTTTTGAGCCCAACTCTTAAGGCCCGTTCACACTCTTGCAACCGAGTACGACCGAGAGAGACCAGATCTGTTAAAACTTCTTAAAATTTAATTTCTGGCGCCATCTATGCGGTGATCGTGGAACTGCATTTTACAAGAGCGACGGTTTTGCGGCATTTACGAGGTCGAATGTGCGTAATACCTATGACAAAGGCTCATTTATAACGTCTCCAAAAGTTTTTCGAGCCAAGAAAGCAAGGATAATGCGCGGGAGAAATAGAAAATATGCCAAACCGTCAAGTTTACACTGCAACCCGATAAATGGCGCCACTGTGTCCTCTGGTTTAAGAGGTTGTAGGGAACCAAGATTTAAGAGGTCGCAAGAGTGTGAACGGCCCTTTAGGCACCCGTTACCGGCTTTACCGGCATCGCCGTCGGCGTCGGCGTAACCGCGCACGTTGCATTATGGGAGTAATGTAACCGGGCGTAACCACGCGTAGCTTTATGGAAATATTTCCCCGCTAAATTTAGCGGAAAATTTCCCTGCTAAACTTAGCGGAAGAGGACAGGAGTGATCTCTGTGTTCGACACAGCAAGTGTTCGCTCCACGCACTCAGAGTTGGGGCACGCGAACACAAGCGGCCACAGGTTCGCGTTCATGTCAGTTCGTATCTCGCGCCTCCTATTCGCGACTCCAGCAAAATTGACGTCACCTAGCGAGAAAACCGGGGACCAGCCGGAACAGATCGCTTTGCGCCACTCCACGTCTCTGGCGGCTTTCGTGGAGACGTGTTGTCGGCGCGGTGGCGAACAATTTGATGAAGATCCGAATATTTCTTAAGTTTGCTTGAGTTTTTCCTTGGTGTGGTGAAGCCTCGGTAGATTGTTTCGTTCTATCAAGTGTTTGAAAGCCCGTTTACTCCACAACATACGGTTGCGTAATTTCGATTTCTTGGATGGGGAGGAGGCACGGAAAAGCGTTTTGATTTCTTTTCTGTCTCGAATCACATTCAAAGTGACGACTACTTGGTAACTGATAAGTGGTTTCTTTATAAGGATGTAGAACAGTGGACTGACGACGACAGACGGAGGTGTTTCACTGGAGGAGATACCAATGTTGCAGTCAAGTGAATGGGAAGGTTCGATAGCTGCTCTTCTTGAGTTTGGTTGTGTTTGATTAGCTTCAAATTGAGCCACCCACGCCAGTCGGTGAGTTGACTATTCATTCTGGCTGCCTTTCGCCGAAAAAGCCTCTGGACCAGGGACTCAAACCGAAAAATATAACGTTTCGGTTACGGTTACGGTTACCGCTTCCTGATGATAACGGTTTCGTTTCGGTTTTTTACGGTTTCACTTTTTACGGTTTCGGTTACCGGTTACACGTCTTTAAAAACCGGTTTATTTCGGTTTTTCCAATAATTTGTCTAATTGAAATGCTAGACAGCCGTTTGATAATAAACGGTTTAAAGTAGTCCCAGGTATCCAACAACGTTTAGAAACGTCTTAACACTTCTAATTGGTCAAAAGTTGCACACGTTTCTAGCTCCAACGCTTGTTCACTACATCTACTTATATTACATAGTTTGATACCCCAGCATACATGTTACCCCCGCTACTCGGGGATCATCGCATTCTATATAATAAAAATGAAAATAAACATACCTGATTTGTTGTTCGGCAGCGTTTGTAAACTACCTTAAGAAAGTTCCCACTGGGTGCTAGAAGAATCATTCGCACCTTCTCGTCGCTATAGTGAATTTGTTGCAACCTAAGATATGCAGACGAGTTTACGCCCACACTGAAGGAAGGAGCAGAACTATAGCCATCCTCTAGTAAAATACTGCTAAGTGGAATAAAGTAATAAAATTGAGAGCTGAGCTAGTTGGTGAAAGTCAAACATTATGTAAATGCAATAGCCCAAAACAAGGAAGACTGAAGAGAGGAACGAACAACACATTAACAACACAGAAAGCTGTAAAAATATGTTATGTGTTGTTCATTCCTTTCACTAGTCTTCGTTGTCGTGCCATGTTACACCTACGTCATGTTTGCTATTTCCAAGCAATTACCTATGGTTATCGAAGCGCACGTCTCTCGCTGGCCGATTCTGTGACGCTAGAAAAATGGTGCATTTATATATAAGAAAAAATTAAAGAAGGTGCGGACGCAAAAAATTAAAATAAAGTCCGGACGTAGCTTATATATATATAAATGTATATATAAATTTGAAAATATGCAGATCAATGAACAGTACTTTATCGAATGAATCAATGTTTCACGAAACCACCGAAAGCCAAAATAAACAGCGGAGCTAGGATTTGAACTCTGGGCCTCCCAATGTCCGGTCGGGTGTTCTTATATTATACTATATTATATTTATTATACAGGCCGCGGGCTACTTGGCATTTTAAACTTCTCTTTATGGCCTGGATTTTTACTTCTTCAGACCAAATTCCTCTTTCACTCAATTGACTTCCCTTTCTTCTGCGTGTTTGGTCGACTTTGCCGCACTGCCCACCGCTCCACCTTCCCCCGCTACCCGACAGCGCATGGGCAGATGCCTCCGGAGTCGGTTTTGGAGTACTTGTAGGGAACTGTGCGCAGGCAATCATAGCCCCACTGCCGAGGCCAATATACCTCTGGGAAGGACTCGCTGTGTTCTAGTGCACGTGCATTGACGTGAAAGGGACTCTTCTACACACGGAGAAACAACACAGTTTTGGCTCTATACTTCGTTTCAGCTGCAGTCCAGACGCAGCCGATGCTACACGCGCGAGAATGTTGTCCTGAACAGTGCTTGCACTGCACGAGCACGCGTGCTTGGCAGGGACGCTGAAAGTCCGGAGCTCGCGCTTGTAGCATCGGCTGGGTCTGGACTTCAGCTGAAACGAAGTATAGCGCTGCACCGCGGCCATGGGCGAGCTTTGCCTTGGGTAGAGTTCCTGTATAGGCTCCCTGCGGGAGTAAGAGTTGCGCGTCTGTTTTCCACGTGCCGCCGCGCTGCTATTCGCCGAGATCCGATCACGTGATGAGCCGGTCAAGTGCCGTGCAGGAAAGTAGACGTTGCGCCCGCCCCGCCGAACGTTCCCCTGCTTTTGAGCGCGCCGCGCGCCTCGAACGCGCGGCGCTGCTAATCGCCGAATTCAGTAAAATGACGAGCTGGATCAACATGCCATGCAGGAAAGACGGCGCTACGGGGATGAACGCGCAACTCTGGCTTCCGTAGGAGCCTATACAGGAACCCTAGCCCTGGGCTATTTCCAGTGCCGTCTTTCTTCTTTTCCTTAATAAATATATCCCAATAAAGAGGGTACCGTCGGTCACGAGCCCCGCCGACCTGCCGTTGCGCGCTTGACACGCGATGGCGAGCCGGCGGGCCATCGAGTCCTCGCGCTCACGGCGCGAGACATCTTTTCGTTCTCGTGCTGAGGGCGGCGGAAGAAACGTCCGAAGGGCTTCCCGAGCTTTTTCAATAAATCTGAATAAATAAAAATATGAAGAAAAATGGCAATGGCAATAGCCCAAGGCAAAGCTCGTCCATGGCCGCGGCGCAGAGCGAGAGCCAAAGCTCTGTTCTCCGTGTGTAAAAGAGTCCCTTTCTCGGCAATACCCGCGCACCACAACACGGCGAGTCCTTCCCGGAGGTATGTATATATTGGCCTTGGCAGAGGGGCGATGATTGTCTGCGCACAGTCCCCAACATCTACGCCGTAACCGACTCCGGAGGCATCTGCCCATGCGCTGTTGGGTAGCGGGGAAAAGGGGGAGCGGTTGGCAGTGCGGCAAAGTCGGCCAAAAACGCAGAGGAAAGGGAAGCCAGTTGAGTGAAAGAGAAATTTGGTCTGAAACTTTGTCAAACAGGGGACGAAGAAGAAAAAAAGCCAGAGCCATAGAGAGAAAAGTAAAATGCCAAGTAGCCCGCCGCCCCCTGGAGTGCCTTGAGGGGAAGCGGGCGCTCCAGCGAGCGAAGGACACGAGGAATGGCTCGGAGCCGTTCTGGCGTGTGCAAAATGGTGTCATCGGCTGTGTCGAGCCGGAATCCAAGAAAACCTATGCGTCGCGTGGGCTCTGCTCGTGTCGCTTAGGTCTAAGTGACATCCCGACCACAGCAAGTCCTCCACGAGGAGGCGCACCGTAGACGACAACTTCTCTGGGTCGGGATGGGCGCACAAGAAGTTGTCTACATGAGACCAAGCCCGGCGTCCACGCGCGTGCGTTTCCCTGGAAATGGATGTATCACGAAGGGCATACGGCAAAAACGGCAATAACAGCGGCCTACTCTAAATGTGGTCAGATTACAGGAGGTGAGATGAAGCGTGATATGGTAAAAGGCCTTGGCCAGGTCGAGCTTCATCATATGCGCTTGAGGCGGGAATGGGTTTACTTTGATGGCCTCGGGTAGGGAGTAAGGCGGAACTGAGGTGCCTGGCGGTAAGGAGTAAGTGCTGCGCAGTCTAAAACAAAGTGAAACTCGGTGGCTGACTTGGATACGAGGAAGACGGGGTTGAGGTACGGACCACGTGAGGAGCGTTCGATGATGCTACCAACATGTTGGTTACGGCGGCATCAATCGTGGGGACCTGGTCAGGGAGAGAAGGGCGGGCCATGTAAGCAAAAAGCCTTCGTGCTTCACGGGCGGCCCGTGAAAACTACATGCCTCACTAAACACTGCCCAGTCGACTTGAGGTGCCTGCTGGGTCAGGTGGACTGGCGGCGGAGGTCCCATCGCTTTCGACTTGTAGGCAGTGCTACCCAGGTCCGACTCGGAGTCTTCGACGTCGCTTTGCTTGTCTGTAGTGTGTTCCTCTGTGTTGGTGTGGTTTTCCTCCTCGCCATCGTAGCTGTCGAAGGAGTCGTCATCGGTGTGGGGCTCGATGACACTGTCGGTCCTGCTGAGCCACTCCAGGATTCGTTCGGCGGCGGTGGCCGTCGAGTACGGATCCAATGGGTCGTTTTCTTCGGTCCAAGATCAAGCACGGGCACGATCGGCCGAGACGCCAGCCTCGCAAAATGCATGGGCGAGAAAGTCCTCGAGCGGGAAATAGTCCTGGAGCGTCGAGGAGACGACCGTGCCGTCGATGACGGCACTGGTGGGTCTCAAAGGCCCAGGGTAGCTGCCGGACTCACTTAACATTAGAGGGCCTCTCAGACTTCATGCCTGGGCAGTAGTTGGTGTTCGCAGCAGTACGAGATCTGTGGCGGCCGCGTCGAGGCTGGTTGGGAAGCTGGTCGGAGAGCTCTCTGAAAACCTCAGACTCGAGCCTGGACGCCTGGGATAGAATAGCCGCCCTCCTGTTCCCTCTTGCGACGACGTGGAATAGTTCCAGTCTATCGAAAATGAGGTGCTGGTGTTCGGGGAGCGCGGCATACTCCAGTAGAACCGATATGGGTGGAGATGCCGGATCTCGTGAATATGTCTCGTGGACAAAGGTCTGGGGTTCTGCGCGAGGTCACGCAGAATGTCGTAGGCCTGAAGGACCCTCGCTCCGGGACTGGGCGGTGGGGGCTTCACCAGAGTTAGTTGGATCGCCTTGGAGGCTCTGGTAGAAATGATTTCAGTAGCCCTCTCCCTGCTTCTGCCATATACCTCCGGCGGAAGCAGGGGATGGCTCCGGCGATGCTGGATGCGATCTCTTGGCGCGTCTGTGGATGTTCGAGCTCACCGTGCTGACGTTCGAATAGCTCGCGTTCAGAGTTCTGCGACAGGGACTGCTGAGACTGCTGGCCGTGTGGGGCGACACCGGCCAGGGCATCGACGATTGGAAGCAGGGCAGCTCTCAAGCTTCAGGCGAAGGAGGCAGAAATGGCATCCCCTGTCTGTTGGACGAGGGCGGCTCCGTCATCGGCGGCATTGTGCGTTGGCGCGTTTTAAGACGAGGCATCCTTCTCCATGGCTTTTTTTCTTGTCATGCTGGGATGCGTGGCAATGCCGGCGGCTGCCACTCGGTTCGAAAAAGGGTCTTGGCACGAGAAGGAAAAAAATATATATATACTGCATGTTAGGAACATCGGTGGTTTTGATAGAACTGAGTTGGATGGATATTTGAGCATTCTGACTTATTAGTTAATTCCCTGAAGGCGACACGTACTGAATACATGTAGCGATGTAGGAGTGTGGAAGATGTAGAGATAGATACTTTTTTATTATAAGCTCGACCACTGATTTTAACTAAGTTTTTTAATCCTAAAGATAGATTCAACGGAAATGTATTACCAGATGCACCACTCACTGACAGTAACTCTGTCAAATGGCCACGACATTTCAAGATCTCTCCTCCAGGTCATACTTGAGAAAAACAAATATTTTTGTTTTTCGATTAATATCGGTTAAAACCGGTTACCGGTAAATAATTTACGGTTACGATTACGGTTACGGTTTTTATAAATTTCGAATAACGGTTTCGTTCCGGTTACGGTTACTAAAAAAATGTTGTTCCTAAACGGTTTTCGGTTTCGGTTACGGTTACGGTTTGAGTCCCTGCTCTGGACCTCACCGAAGCAGTTGGGCTGACTTCGAAATTACTTGACTCGAGAAAACTTGCTCGCCGCATACGATTAATGAGGAAAATTGTCTGCTTTCAAAGGGTGGGGGACGAGTCTCGCAAAGTTAGAAGCTATCACGACATTATGATTTATCCCGTCTCCAATATTTATATTATACCACCGTCGAAGCGAGCAGCAATATACGTCTACATCGCTCAGGTGGTCAAGCCACAAAAAATACTAAGTTTTTTTCCATTCAAGATTCGAAATCAAGTTCAATGCAGAGAGGTTCTGCGTGAATCTCCGATGAAGACTCTCTTCATTTTGTCCGCATTCGTCTCCGTGCTGCCGGCTAGAACCATTTGGCTGAGTTTAAGTAGTATATCTCTGTTTGTCAAATATACTTTTATTCAGCAGTTCACCTAATAACTAGTCAACTAAGCTCATTGTCAACCTGAAGAACATACTAATTTCGCTTTAGTGGGGCATAGTACGTAATATAAGACGTAACCCACATATTCGTCAAATTGACTCCTCGATTGTTACTAAAACTTTTATTGAAGTACGAGTGTCAGTTGGTTAGTGGGGCACCAGCGGGTTAACATGCTCTTTGGCTCAAGAAGCGCGAGCTTCTGGAGCCAAGAGCTAGCGCTAGCTGGCTGGCCAACACAGCGCTGGCCAACACAGGCTGGCTCAAGCTAGCGCTTGAGCCAGCCTGTGTTGTTGACCGAGCAGACGACTGGAGTTTCTCTTAAACGAGGATGCGCACAAAAGCTCGACTTCGCGGACAGATAAGTCGCATGGTCGAGGCATGCGACTCAGCTGAAAATTACTATCGGTGGAACAATTCTGTAGTCCTCGCCGTTTTCCGTAGCCTGATCAAAACTGATTAGGAGTCTATTACCGTCTCTCCGGAGCCCTTAATTTCGGTTTTAAACGAAATCTTCGAAACAAATGCTTGACATGAAAAGAACAAAAAGCTCCGGGAAAACAAAACTATGCTCTGCAAGTTCATGTGCACCGGCTACATTTAACCGTCGCAGTTCAAAACCTATAAATATAGGGCACTAAACAAAAAGAAAATTTGTTAAAGTGAATGCGCCACCCGTTCAGGCGGCCCGGCCGAGCCGACGCGACCTATTCCCAGCCGCCATGTTTGTTTGGTGGTGGCGCCCCCTATAGCCCGCTGGAGTCGCGAATTATAAGCGGATACCCTTTACCTAAAATTTGATTCGTAATTATTTCGTGCTAAGTGAAACAAAAGCGCTTACAAGACCGATGGGTAGTTTTAAACATCGCGGACAATGATTAGTATAATGCTGCGAACGAATCTGCGAAGGGCTGCCGCGGACCAGAGATCACATGGAGTACTGACAGTTCGCATTCCATAAATCCTCGGCGTGCCATCACATAGAAAGGAACGAGCTGGTGACTGATATCTAGAAAAATCAAGGCCTGACTACACAGAAGCAGGTTGGTGTACAGCGTAGATTGTGTTTCGTCGGTATGACGAAAGATCTGAGGAATTTTTGTCATGTATAGAGTATATTGCGAGAAATGCACATTCGATAGCCTGCATGGTGTCTTCCAGTCACTTAGTTCATGAGTGTTCCTTAAATGATCGATCCCGATGCCGTTAAATAAGCGACTACTTCTTCTTCGGGTGCAGGGCGAGAAATTTCGTCGTCATTAAGAACGCCACCAGAAAAACGTTTCCATTTGGTTGGCAATCCTCCATCGTTTTCATAACTGCCGGTTTGAAAGCTCTCGCTTTCTAACCGGCAGTCACGTTGCGCAAGCGCTCGTTGGATGAGGCAATTATTCTAAGTCAGGTGTTGCCCTCGCTCGTGCCACGCTTAACTTGACCTTAATATTATACCATCTGATCCAACAATTGTTGAAAATTAAGTCGGCTCAGCACAAAATATTAAAATATAACTAAAAAAAACTTTTGCGATCTTGAAAAAAAAAAAACTGCGCTCAATTAACATTTACTTGTCTGTGATGACACAGTCGTATGATTTTTGTACGGTGTTCTCCGGCGGCAAGCATCGCGAATCAACACGTGATCAAACCACTAATAAAGGCTTTAGGCTTGTGCCAGCAATTCTTTCTTTCTCTATTTTCCTGAATAACTGAGAAGGAAGCATTGGCGGCCGCTCTAGCGGTGCCGATTAAAGCCCCTTGAATCATTTATGTTTACAAGTAGCCCTGAACGCCCTACTGCGTCCTTTGAAGCAAATAGCTGCACTGCATGCGCTAAAATGAGCAGCCATTGGAAGCGAATGGCGGCGGAGCACTCGCTCGTGAGACGGTTCTTCCATGTTCAAACAAGGATGGTTAACGGACGTACTTGTAAAAAATGCGAAGCGTAATATTATCAGGGGCTTTAGTGCCTGATACTCCTTGGAAATCCTTTTCTTCGCCTCTACGGGTGTTTTCGACCGTTATTCGAGCGTAAGCACAATCGTCTAAATAAGATAATAAGCTGAGTGCAACGAAACTTTTCACAAAGTTGCCTTTAGGTGGTTTATTTATCATACTAAAATTGCGTAAGTTTAGGTTTCTGGAGAAAAATGCAAGAAAAGAAAAACTATTTTTTTTCTATGTGTGGGAGGAAAACAGGAGCAAACCGCCGGGATGACGCTGATATTCACATATGCCCTACTACACACGCTCGGATCTTCAAGATCTCCTTTAGGGTAATCAATCATCTCTCAGAAGGTTTTAAGTTTATGTGTCATGTGGTGCCATATGTGAGTTGCAGCACCAAACCGACGGTTCGCTTTTGATTTCCTCCCCGCTCTCTCCCCCCCCCCCCACACCACTCGCAAAAAAAGAAAGTATATTTTTTTGCGGACTTTTGCGTTTACAAAATTTTAGTATGATATATAAAATACTTAAAGACATCTTTTCCGAAACGTTTCATTGCACTAAGCTGAAAGGAATTTTTATACAATATATTTGTTTACGACCGAATAGCGCTCGAGTAGCCTGTACTAGAACATGCCGCCGCGATAGTTTACATGCAGTTTTCATTGTTGGCAAGGGGAGGGAGGGGCGTTTCCATCTTGGCTGCATACTTATTTGGCCCGTTTTACATTTCGGAGCTAGTGAGACTTTCCTCGGAGGCATATCGTTACCAGCGCAGCTCTGGGAAGATACCAGCAATATCCCTTCTCATCGTCCACTGCAAGCTCGTTGGGCTTTTCAACGTCCCTCAAGGAGTAAACTTAGAGCTTTCGTGCTGCTGATCTCGCTATGGAGTAATCGCACCGGACGACATAACGTTTCCATCTAGCCGTCCGTCTGTCAACCACTGCGCAATGCCGAGGAAGGGGGAAGTTGCGTGGGAGTTGATACCTCCCCCGGACGCGTGACGTCAACAGCGTATCCGTTATATGGGAAACCCAGGCTTAGCTACTGGCAGCGTTCCGCTTAACTTCGGACACAGCCACGGGTATAAAAAGCGCACTAACGCTTGGAGCGCCTAAAAAGCTTTTTGGCCTCTGCGCACATCAAAGGTAAGACCATCTTTGTGAGCTTTACCGCTGGACGAGTGATTTGCCTCTTCTTTGAGTCAGAAAAAGACGTTGTGTTTTATATAATATTAAGGTTAGGAATGCCTTCTAGTTGGTCTCGTTTATATAAAAAAATTATAATTGGCAAATGCCTTTTATTAGGTTTCCGGGTATCAATGTCCCATTTATTACAAATTATCTCGGTACGCACTCTTTATAAAAGCATGAGAACGTATCGCAGTTGGTTGATGTTTTAGTCAAACGTTGTTTTGCCAAGATGGGGTTAAATACCTCTAGTTAAATCATTCGAGAAGTACCACTTCGTTAAGTACCATGAGATGCTTCGAGCTTACGCCAAAACGTCATATGTATTCTTGTAACATATTCTTTGCCGTAATTCCTCCAGGAGAATGGTCTTGAGGGACTCTTAGGACTTCTAAGATGTAATTTGTTTCTTTTAAATGCCAGTATCGAGTGAAAGGACGTAAGTTTTCAATATAATACACTCTAAAAAAAGTCCGCTGCGTCTAATTTTCCACGAACACTCGATGAGCCATTCACCGAAACTTACGGAGGCAGCTCAGCGAATGACGATGCCGAAACATATGTTTAGACCAAAAAACGCAGTCTGAGTTGTGACATTAAGCAATGCAAAACGTCACACTTGCAATGCTTAATGTCACAACTCAGACTGCGTTTTTTGGTCTTAACATATGCTTCGGCATCGTCATTCGCTGAGCTGCCTCATAAGCTGCGGTGATTGGCTCTCCGAGTGTTGTGCGGGAAAGTAGCACGCACGGGGCTTTTTAGAGTGTAGTTCGGTCGCTTTTTCAGTGAATCCGCCTCTTCCGTCTTTATCCGAAAAGATGTCAGCGGTTGTTAAAGAATATTGCTAAAAAAAAGAAGGCCTAATAAAAAAAAGCGATCCGATCATTGAGCGCGTTTATAAGAAGGCGGAAAACGTGAAATAAAAAAGATGTTTATTCTGTGGTTTTATTTAACGTGGAGAGCAAGACCATCCACTGAACGTTTTCCTCTATTCGTACATTGTAGGTGTTTATTACTTTGTGTTTATTTTGTTAATCAATACGCACGTTTTCGCTTGCACTGTTTGATACGACATTAGTCCAGTGCCGGAACCCTTTGACATCCTTTTCTGGTATTTGTTTTAATGTCACCATGAGCTCGACTGTTCTACTTGTTGCAGGGAATCTTGCTGCAACTGAAGCTCCGGTAGCTACCTGGAATCATGAAGGTCCTTGCCGTCTCGCTTGCCTTTTTGCTGATCGCTGGTAGGTGATGACTTCTCAAACAGGAAATAATAATTTTTAAGAAAAGACAAGCGAACAAAACGTTAGTGTTGACTAACGATAACTTTGTCATCCTCCTCATTTTTTTCCTCGAAGGTCTGATCACTTACATCGCTGGCTGAAAATGACGAGGGAGGAGAAAAAGAGCTCGTTCGAGTTCGTAAGTATAGTTCTAAAGATTAATTTAAAAAAACTTTGCGTGCGAGTGAGATTATGTGATATGTTTTTTAATAATAGTCTGTTGAAAGAACTAAGTTATTACCTCGTAACTTAATTAAACGTAAATTCCTGCTTGTAAAGGTATTAACTCCCGGCACGGTATTTTGGTGCAATAAATCAATGAATTAGTTTTATTATTATTGAAACTAGTAATTAAATAATTAAATGATTTATTTATTGACTCGACTTACGATCATTACAAAGAGAAATATATGTTACAGTTACAACAAACATAAGCAACAGAACCAACAAGTGTTCATAACCAACAGTGCTAATGATATAGTATTATTATTTTTCGTGAGAACTCTAACACTTGGAGATAACAAAGTTTTTAATAGAGCTGATGCGCGAGCATTTCTGCGCCGACTTTTCAGAAGAGACTAGAGAATCATAAGCCATTCACAAAACATTATTTTTTGTATTGACAGGCCGCGGTGGATACTACTGCCCGTTCCGGCAAGATAAATGCCATCGTCACTGCAGGAGCTTCGGGCGAAAAGCAGGCTACTGCGGCAATTTTCTGAAAAGGACCTGCATCTGTGTCAAGAAATAGGTTCCAAATGAAAGAAGATTACGTCAATTGATATAGCAGAATAAAATTTACTTCTGCAGTCTCTTCAATACAAAGCGTGCGCTGGACTCGACGAAGAAAACTTCCATTCGACGCACATAAAAACGACAGCTGCATTCACGTTTGACAGCGCTGTAAAGAAAACTGTTAGTTTTTGAGCTATATGAGAGTTATAAATAAAGCAAAAAACTAATATTTGTCGTTCTATTTACTACATATGCGGCTCGAACCAGTTACACAAGCGTATACATATGTCTTGAACATGATAATAAACCTGAGACTGGAGTAGGAAAAGAAAACGCAAAGGGAGACAGAGAAAGAACAGGCAACGTCTGAAACTGAGCTAAAAAAGTTTATTTCGTGCACGCCTTATATACCTAGTCTCCAACTTATATACCAAGTCTCCAACTCCAAACCCAGTCTCAAAGTTAACCATCATGTTCAACTTACACCAGCTCGCATGTACTCTGACTATTTCTTCGTTACACGTCTTCTTCGCTTTAGCATGAACGCATGAAGACCGAGACCTTGATGTGACTGCAATACACTAATAATCACTGACAAGGTCAGAATGGCACGCCCTCCTGGGCAGCACACCAATATTGGTCCGTTGTCTTCCGTCGTGCTTTGTCAGCGTGTGAACGCTCAAGGCTCACGAGACGCCGAAGTACTATCGAAGGTAGGAGGCGTGCGTTGGAGGCGGGACAACTGGGACTTCTTTCTACACTTCTCATTGTGACACAGTATGTGGCTATAAACGTGCTCAGGAACAGTTTCACGTAGTGGCCTATACAAGCAGATGTAGAGTGGTAACACATATAGGATGCACTTAAAGCAACAAAACAAAAACAAAAAAATACACGGGCGGTTTTCGCGGTGCAGATTACTCCGAAACGCGACAGTGTGTCAACGTTTCTTTGATGAAGGCAATATTCCGCCGATTATATTGGAACGAAGATCGTTCGCTCACTCAGCTCTTGGTCGCTACGGCACGAGTCCACAATGCTTTTCTTTTTATAGCCAACTGTTGTTCTCATTTTTCCGGCATCTTATAGGCTAACTATCAGGATGAGCGTGGCCCGCCGCTTCTGTTCAGCGATGTCTCTCTTCAGTCCATTCCTTTTTCTTGAGAGTCGTCGGGAAGACTTCCAGAAAGCGTATGTCTTCAATCATAGAATGGATGAATGAATGGATAAATGCCCTTTGTATCGAGCGGTAGCTTGCGCCACCTAGCCTAGAACCATTTACACTCTTCCGCTTTAAAGTTTCCTATATATTTTTTTTTTTGTATCGTGGCCTAATTATCTACCCCTAGCATTTGCTCGCGTATTATCACGCTTCTTTACCAAACTTTAAACTTTCTGTTTGCGCTTGTAATCATTATATTCCTCCGTTCTTCCATCCTCCCCAGCAAAATCCAGTTCTCTGTCCCAGATCGCCTACCCTTTTAGGAAGAGCAGAGGTTCCAAGTTCCCCTGCCTATCAAGACCGCAAACAGTCGTTTCGTCGTCCACGTGTTCGCGCTTAAATGGTATACTCCGGAAAATGGATCTCCCGTGCGAACACCTAGCTCCCAGTCCGTCCTCCTTCTCCTTTCACCCTTCCTCGTATCTTCTGCTCTTCCGCCTCCGCCCTTCCTCCCGCTCCCTTTCCAGGGGTCACCTACGACAAGTGGTGTGTCCTGACGACCTCCCCCACCTCCACCCATCCACCTTCTTTTTTTTTTTTACTTTTTGGCGTGTTTAATTTAGACTCTTGTTTCAAAGAGATTATGCCGCAGAATACAATACAATACAATACTGTAGTAGCACGTGCTTCGCATTGCATTTGCTGGGCTACTGGCGTGGTATTCGGCGTCCTGGTTGTCGTCGTAGTTGATTTGACATTGTACTTCATTCGACATACGCGACAGAAATCGCGGCCGAAAGATCTGAACGGGAGCCCGTTCGCGCTGCCGAACCGTCAAGCCAAACTGCTCGCCGAAGGCCCTCGACTTGTAAATATAAGCGATTCAAGGGGGCTTTCATCGGCGCCGCTAAAACTGCCCCCTCCCCCCCCCCTTCCAAAAAAAAAAAAAAAGATCAGTTGTTAGTTGTTTATACAGCGGGAGTTTAATCTGCCAGAACATGGTGACATTGTTGCCCGCTGTAGATAAGCAATTTAGCCAGTGCAGTACGACTGCTATCCTGGGGTCTTTAACGTGCACCACGCAGTAGTGGTACATGACCGCACGCCGGTACGATGCTCATCCAGATCGAAACGGGCAGGGGCGGGGATTGAACCCAGGATCCCTGAATTCTGCAGCACGAGCTTTCGCTCCACGTGCTCTGAGCTGGTGTGCGCTAGTAGCCACTAAATAAGCTACGCTTCAGAGTAACGACACTTGGCCATATTGTGGCTTAAAATCATGGTTGCCAGTTATCTGAAGCTTTATCTGAAATCACAGGAAACGCTTTTCCATCCTCCACAAAAGTTTAAACAGTCCGCGACAGAGAAAGCAATATTACATGAGCTTTCTAACACCGAATCAAATGCTGATGAAATCGGACTTTTAAATCATGACGATCTGCAGTTGCGTCTGCTCTGCACAAGCCTCAATATGGCGGCGCCCAGCAACAATGTCGGGGAACGGAGTGCCGATACTCTAAGCGCAGCTCATTTGGTGGCTCTACGTGTGCGCTATAGCCCACTCGGCCACCGGATAGCACCGTCTGCCAATGCCGTCGTTCTGCGATCACCCAGCCTTGGCGACGTCGGTGGCGTCTCTCGTCTCGAGATAATCGAAATAACGACCCTCGTGAAATTTTTGTTCGTGCTGGTACGCATCGGCACGACACTGGGGCATTCGAGCGTATTGTTCTCACCGAATGTTTTGCCAGTGAGTCGTCGCCAAGAGTCGTCGCCCACTCACCAAAACGCAATATTGCACGAGGTAAACATAGCGGAACCGGAAGTAGTTTTCCTCCCCCTGTGATGGCGGCCGGAAGTGACGTACACACCCTGCATAATTATATGCCTTTATTGTTCGGCCGCGAGAATATCTACATTCCGTTTCACATTAAATCCGACCGCAGCCAGAGCTACGTTACGAAGGAGCGAATCAAGCAGAGCAAAAAGTGCATCGTCATGACGCTCCCTGTTTTTGTGCGTTTCTATGGTTGGCTGAACAAATCGCGCACAGTAAATGCGGCGTGATCCTGCGTTTCTTTTTTATGCGTGAGTGGTTTAGGCGGTAGTAGACTCACAAAAACGAGGATCGCCGTGACGATGCAATTTTGGCGTTCTTTGATTGACTCTATCGGCTCGGAACATTGGCTAGGGTCGGACGTAACTTGAAACCGAGTATAGGAGACCAAGGACACACAAAATTAACATAATTATCGTTATCTTAACTTTATAGTAACTAGACTGAAGACGAACTGACATTCGTAAAATAAAGAATTAATTTCAACAACAGAAAAAGAAAGTAACCGGAACAGTATGGCGACGCGGATGGGAGTCGGCCAGTTATGTCTAGAGGGAGAGCGAGGAAGAGTGGAAGCGGAAAAGAAGAAGATATCAGGAGAGGCGGAAGGGGAAGGAGGACAGACTGAGAGATATATGTCTTTGCACGGAAGACGCGTTTTCCGGGGTCTCATTTAAGCGGCTGACACGTGGACGACGAAACGGCAGTTTGCGCAACGGCAGTCTAGGGTTTCCAAAGGTTTGCGCGACGTGACCGACCTTTGGTGGTGCATGTGTCGGGCACTTCACGCTGTCTTCTAATCGCGTGCGTTTCCACCTGTCGTTGTGAATTTTCTGCAGATCCACTGAGAGACCTTTGAGTCAAGATCTGCAGCTGGCGTTAGTAGATGAAGGGACGGTCTGTTTATGCGCAAAGCGAAAGCTGAGCAACCGTATACCTGTTTTCACGTGAGAGATGCCTCTAAAACGTTTTCGCAGCACTGACCTTTGGCTCTGTCGAAAATGTCAGATGCCCAAGAGAAAGTGAACTCCATGTCCGAAGTAGCCGTAGTCATGCGGCTACTTCATATTTATTCATATATTTATTTATTTAGTAGTTACCCTAAAGCCCAGCCTGGTTCCAGCTGACCCCTGCTACCGGCCAAAAACACTTGCGGCTATAAAAAAGGGAACCGCGATGTGCTCCAAGTACGCGAAAGAATATACCAGAAAGAACGAGAAACTGCATCGTAACGGGGATCTCTCGCCGTGACTGAACATTGTCATCACCAGAATCACCATTCTTAGCCCCCGGCTTCATGTTTGTGTAATTCTGTTATAATTCCTTTGCTTTCTTATCTACATTCCGTCAGCATTAATTTTATCATTCTCATGTGATATATATCCACTTTATCAGCTGGCGCTCTCCGAGACAGGGCTTTGCAGCAGTAGGTGCCCGCGCTTATCTTCGCGGACTACCCCAGCACGAGGCTCTGTCTCGGACAGCGCGCCAGTGATAAGGTGGACTTGGTTCCTTCAGAGCACGTCCGGGAGCGCTGCAAGCACGACGCGAGGGCGCGTTGTCACGTGGTATTTATTTTATATTACGCGGACTTTCTCTTCGTTTTTAGTCTAATAAAAGAAGCCCGCAAAGCGTATCATGTAGGAAACACATTACTTGGTTGATTCTCAATGCGCTCTAGAACTCTCCAATTCACATCTCGGATTTTAAAGAAATAATAAAAAAATAGCTGATTAGTCTTAGTTACTATTTAACTAGGCGCGTTGAAAAACATTGTGCACATAACCAAAACGTTTTCTAACAACTTACAGTTGGTTTCACTCTCATAGAGCGTTTATTTTATTTGTAAAGTTTGCTTCGACTTATCTGGAACACCCTGGATATACACAGGGTATTTCACGAAAGGTGGACAAATTCGATACTGCGTAAACTACAAGTCACAACAAAGACGACTTGTCGTTTTAGTCCTAGGCCCGGGGGTCTATTTAGGAAAAAAATAAAGTCCGATAATTAGATTGTTAATTATTTTCGCGTAATTAACTTTTATATTATTGTGTTAAAGGGCATGTTTTCAATCAGAAAACTTCTCAGCATCATCGAAAAGTGCTAAATCGAAAATTGCAGACCGATGGAAACACGCGTAGCATTTAACGGCTTTCTGACAGACCGCAGATAATTCGACGGGTTTTAGGTTTCGGTTTGCAATCGGAGCGCATCTCGACCCTGACGGCACCGCGCCCCGTGGAGCAAATAGTGCAACCAACCTCTGCTGCGCTCTCCTCGCGCAGCGCAGCGGATGCTGGTTGCACGATTTCTCCACGGGGCGCAGTGCCGTCGGGGCCAAATGCGCTCCGATTGCAAACCGAAACCTAAAACCCGTCAAATTTGTGCGGTTTGGTCAGAAAGCCGTTAAACTGCTGCGCGTGCCTTCTATCGTTCTGCAATTTGTTGATTTGGTGTTCCTTGATGATGCTGAGCAATTTTTTAATCGAAACCATGCCCTTTGACAACATATTACTAAAAGCTAATTACGCGAAAATAATTAACAATCTAATTATCCCGGACTTTACTAATTTTCCTAAATAGGCCCCTAGCTCAGGACCAAAACGACACAAGTCGTTTTTTGTTGCGAAGCGTAGTTTTCGCAGCATCGAATTTATCCACCTTTCGTGAAACACCCTGTATATACAAGGTCTCCCTGGAAAACAATTGGCAAGATTGTTTTGCTGTTTTTTTTTTGTTTGTTTTGTTTTGTCACCGCAAAAATAAATTACGCATTGCCGAACCCTCATTTTCCGCCCAAAAGTGGTGCTAGAGGTTCGAACCAGATGCCAACGTTTCAGCCCGGACCGATGTCTTATTATAAGTGATTTTCTGAAAATTTATAATTTTGATCATTATAAGTGATTTTCTGAAACGTTATAAGTGATTTTAATTAATAGAAGTGATTTTCTGAAAATTTCAATGAGAAATATGGCAACCGACAGAGCTCTCGAATGCATGGAGCTCTATTGCGCCAGAAACCGAAAACGGACAACAAATGGGCTTCATCTTCCCACTGAAAATTTTCAGAAAATCACTTATAACGTTTGAATAGAATTTTGGTTCGGGCTGAAACATTGGCATCTGGTTCGGACCTCTATCGCTACTTTTGGGCGGAGAATGAGTGTTCGACCATGCGTAGTTTATTTTTCGCGGTTAACAAAACTGTAAATGTTTTTCAGGGACATTCTGTATTATATATCCAACTGAGTGTTTTTTTTTTCAGTACTTACTATAAGATTCATTTCTGTATTTAAATTCTTACCTAGGTTTATTCATTGAAGTTCTTTCTCGTTTATAATTATTATTTTGCTTCCCGAACCTCGAGACTGTGACAGATACCTAATCCGGCCACCTAGCCAAAAAGTTTGGGTACCCCCGGCACAGACGATAAAAACGCCGCTAATCAAGAATAGCGTCCTTGAGCGGGGACGCGAAAGGCCTGCCGGGAGTAGAAGGGCGTTTTGTGAAGCCGCTCTGTAGTGTGTTATCTTGAACACTCGGTTGCAGCAACGATTTTGCGGAATTCAACACGGTCCACAAACTCCTTCGTATCAGTCACGAGGCTGCGCCACGCCGACTGATTAAGCGGAACAAACGACGGGTTGCTCCTCTTTCTTCGAGATACGCAACTTATGACGGCTGCATAATATGCACTGGGAAAAACCCCCACTAGGTAGAGCGGAGAGAGAAAAAATGCCCTCCCTCATCTCGCGCGTCGTCTGCCCGCCGAGTGGGCTGTACCTAACATCCGGCTGGCGTTCAAACTCGGTTTAAAATCGCGTCATTTTGGAAATTTCAAGCGCAGATGCGCGGATTTGTGATATGCAAGTTATCGTGTAATGCTGTCCTCGATACAAAAGACTAACCGGGTCCAATTGCGCTGTTACCTGCGTGCAAATAAAAGAAAGAAATGGGAAAACTGTGTCAGAGTGGCCGGTCTCTCCGGCGAAAAGTAAATCCGGTTGCTGTAGCTTTTTTACTATACAAAGTTCGTACTGGTGTAGGCCTTTAGCGACAATGAGTGGAAGTCTGGAATAATAAATAAAAACGTGCTCTCCTGACGCAATAGACGCAGTGGTTGACGGTAGTACTGCCGGCTGACTCTACTGCTATTGAAGTAGCGGAACAAAGATACGCTAGTTGATCATTTACTGAAATAAAACAACAGAGCGCTATAGGTTGATTTTTTGGAGCAGCCATAAATAAAAATAATAATAATAATAATTCCTTTATTTTTCCAACAAAAATTTGAAAGGTGACTGGGAAAACGTCTGTACGAACGACTTGACTGGCCCCTACGCCATCCCCGAAACAAGCAGTCGCAAAGCAAGCACCAGAGGAATTATACAATGATATTTTACAAATTCATAACATAAGTGAAAACTAATCGCACAAAAGAAACCGCGTTTTACAAAGCAATAACTCATTGAATCAACACACACACCCCTAAGACATACAGCACATTCTAACTAAGCTCAACACAATCAGCGCTCATTGTTGATAATAAGGTTTGCCATAAAATATTCCCGTAAAATGCTCACCGATGTACTGCTGATATATATATCTTGCCTAGTCAGCTGATTAAGTGTGGTTGGTAAGAGTATATGCCATAGTTTGGTTGCCGTAATTTGTTCTTGAAAAGGTACCTCTAAAAAACGCCTGTGCGTCGCTTTCCCCGCGCAACACTCGGAGAACCAATCACCGCAACTTGTGGAGGCATCATAGCGAATGACAATGCCGAAACATATATGTTTAGACCAAAAACGCAGTCTGAGTTGTGACATTAAGCAATTCAAGCGTGACGTTTTGCATTGTAATGTCACAACTCAAACTGCGTTTTTGAGTCTAAACATATGTTTCGTCATCGTCATTCGCTGATCTGCCTCCGTAAGTTGCGCTGATTGGCTCTTCAGTGTTGTGCGGAAAGCGAACGCACGGGATTTTTTAGAGTGTACTTCCCAAGGGTTCCTAGTTCGCGTTGGATATACTTTTTGTTTTGGGTTCGATAGGTTTTCGAGGTGACGCTGGGGTAGATTTCTTTCTATGATATATTTTGCATATAAAACGATATTTGTATACGTACATAAAAAATTTGTATTACACCGAGTTGACCGAAAAGATCACTAATTGGACATTCAATGTTAACATTATATATACTTTTAGTATCTCTTTTTGCAACATAAATATTTTCTCGAGGTTGGTATAGGTACTGGTGCCCCAGATGAAATGACAATAATTTAACTGTGAATAGAATAATGAATTATATAAAATTAACTTTGTTCTGAGTGGTAAGATGTGTTCATGACGATATCAAATACCGACTATACTGGATAATTTAGATACGATATAATTAATATGGTCATTCATTGATAGGTTTTCTTGGAAAATGACGCCTGAGGTTTTAAACTTGCAAACAATTTCAATTTGAGCAGAATTAAAAAAAATCCATAGTAATATTGACACGCCTAATTTTTGGTCGAAACAGAACCGCCTTCGTTTTGTTCGCGTTTATTCTTAAAGTACTATGTTACTCCAAATATCAAGCTTTTTCAGTGTTTCATTCGCATCATCTATAAGATCCGAGGCATTATCACCGTTATAAAACAGGCTTGCGTCATCAGCATAAATAGCAAAGTATATTGATGGCCTTATATTTAATATGTCATATTATATAAATGTTAAACAAAAAGGGCCCGAGAATACTTCCTTGAGGAACGCCTGATTCAATCGGATTGATTTCAGATAAATGACCATTTATATTAACATACTGCCTACGGGAGGATAAATATGATTGTAAAAGTTGGTAGGCTTGCCCACTAAATTCATGCATGTCTAACATTTTTAATAACAAAGTATGATCTTGATAGTCGAATGCTTTGGTGAAGTCAATGAATAAATCAAGCATGAGTTCTCTTTTTCAAATTTGGTAAGATTATGTTCCTTTTGCGCATGTAGTGCGAGTTCTGTAGATCGTTGTTTGCGAAACCCAAATTGCGATGGACTTAAAATGTTATGGTTATTAGCAAATGCTTTTAATCGTAGGCGTATAACTTTTTCTAGGCCTTTAGAATAACACAGAGAGTATTGAAACAGGTCAGTAATTACCCGAATCGTTTTTATTACCTTTCTTATATAGAACGGTTACTTTAGCCAGCTGTATATTTTTAGGAAGCACGCCGTCAAGCAAACATACATTAAAGATGTGCGTCAAAACAGGAGAAATAAGATCAATTACATATTTAACTAGTGTAATCTGTAATCCATCAGAGTCACCTCTTTTACTATTTTTAAAGCATCAAAGACAGATATGGCTTCCGAACTATAGTAACAGGCGTAAGAAACAAAGACAGATTATTTTGAACACTGATGTACTTGCAAGCGTCTGACTCAGTATTTTCTTTAACAAAATTTACAAAATCCTCATTAAACGCGTTAGCTAACTCTTTTCCGGACACCTCCTGACCATTGATGTTTAACTTTTCTACTTATTTCTGGGTGCCTGAGCGACCTAAGAGAGAGTTTAACTTTTTCCATACAACTTCGACCTTGTTATTACAGGATAAAAATAGGTTACAGAAATAAGATTCTTTTGCATCTCGCCGTTCTTTGTTAAGTTGGTTTCGATAAACGTTTAAAAATGAGAAATTTTTCAGTTTGTTTTGTTTTTACATTTTTTTGACATAGCATATTTTTAATACCAGTTTTTGTGAGCAATTCTTCAGTGATCTAGGGTTTGCGACTTTTTCTTGAAGCATTGAACGTTTTATATGAAAAACAACTTTCATAAAGCTTTTCTTTTTTAATTTTCTCAAAAATAAGTTATATACATTATATTTTAGTTCTTTTCTTGGTGGGCATCGTTCCAATCCAAGCAAGGTAGTTCTCTGCCTGAAGTTGTTCAGGTTACCAGCCGTTATATTCTGGAACTGTGCCCCTAACTGATGTTTCTGTTGTTTTTTTAGCTTCTTTTTTTATTTTTAGACAAAAATATAGCCAAATGATCGCTTATATCAGTTATTACTCTGCCAGATTTAGCATCTGACTTATCGTAGCTTGTAATAAAGATATGCAGAAGTGTCGATGATTCACTGGTAATTCTCGTTGGAGCTGTTATCATATTCACACATCCGCCTGTTCGGAGCAGTGCTTCGAATTGCGTTGATTCGTTGTCTCAAGTAACACGTTAATATTACAGTCACCTCCCAGAGTTATGTTATATTTATTTTTTCGCAAACTCTAAGAAATGCTTTAAATAAGCAAAAAAAACATACATTTCCACTTGGTGGACGATATCACACTGCTATATTACACTGCCTTATCAATACCGACGACATCTCGTAGTCTTTATCAATGCAACAGTAATCTGTAAGCATCTCACAGGAAATTTCTGCCTTTATTATGATTGCTACGCCCCAGCCTCGGCTTTCTGTGCGGTTTAAAAAGTAACAGTGAGGCATTGGTTATTTTACAAAGTAGTGTCGATGATTCTAAGAACGCGAACCACTTCACAACGGCAGCCACGAGCGAGAGTTTGATGCTCGGTACAGCTCGTCGGTACAGCCCAAAGATGGAGAACGGCCACCTCCCGGTTTGTCATCTGCTAGCGGAATCGGGCGCTTGCCCTCTTTCTCGTTTTACCCCTCCGAACCTGCTGAACTTCCGGATGTGTGGAGAGGGCGCTGCGGTCTAACGAAATGGCGCCGCCCTGAGAGCGCTAAATGGAATGGTCTATACGGGCGCTTGCCGCTGGCTCGACTATATCTTGGGTTCCATTTTGGTCGTCGCGAAAGCGAAATATAATTTCATTTTTTTTATAGGGCGAGCTCAGATATTGTACAGGTCAAGGGTTGCTTTGAACAGGTCCTGCACGCATTTTATCGGAAGCGCGGTTGAAAGAAAGCGGAAAAGATTGAACAATGCTCTGTACGCTGGCAGTTTCATCAAAAGGCGATCAGAAATGCATTCTTAAAGGCAAAAAGAATAGGAAACAAACGTTGAGAAACCAGTTAGTGGTGAACCCTTGCTTTCATGAACACTCGTAACCTGAAAGCATGTGCGAATAAATTTGGGGTAGATATGGTGTTTAGTTCGGATTTTAACTTGAACAGATCAAAGGACATTCATGCGTTTCTCAGCTTGTGAATGACTATAGGCGAAGGGCAACTGCCCAAAAAATTCAACGGACTTTTACGTCAAAAAACATAAAAAGAGCACAAAACACGAAAAAACCTAAGATGACTTTCTGTCTCTCTCTCTCCCTCTCTTACTTTCTTATATCATACAGATATAGTATTATTATTATTATTATTATTATTATTATTATTATTGTTATTATTATTATTGTTGTTATTATTATTATTATTTAGGACGGGGACTCCAGTGTTTTGGGTCCCCCGAGAAGCTTGGCGTCGCACTGCGCAGGCGCATAAGTTTGGCGCATGCGCAGTGTGAGGCACCGGGCTCATCGGGGGACCCAAATCATTAGCGCCCCCCGTTCTAAAACTTCCTAATATTGGTATATAAGCCAAGCAGCATGGCGATACATGGCCAGTGTCGTGCCAGTGCCGGCCAAAGCAGCGGTCACAGTTTACTGCTAGTTGGCCAGACGGGGACTGACTGTTCGATCGCCAACGCTTGCTCTATGACCCTATCATTGATGCACTTCCCTGTCTGGCCAACGTACACTTTGCCACATGAGAAGGGAATTTCATACGTGACGCAGGTGGTGCACTTGCGGAACTTAGTGACATGTTTTCTTGCAGGTATCTTGCGGCACAGCCGATTCCTCTGCCGATCTGCTTATATGTTTACACGGCGAAGAAAGTTCGTTTGGTGCTGAAAAAACTACCGATAAGTCAAAGAGATAGGCCAGCTCCTTCAGGTTTTGGGGCACCATGTGAATGTAAGGCAAGATGATAGACCAACCCACCCTCCTGAAAGTCCTGTCACACACTGGGTTGTTGTCTTTTCTGATATTTTTCGCTAAGGTTAAACATCTCGAAGAACATGCAGCGGGTACCCTGCCGCTTCAAGTCTGCTAAGCTGAGAATGAAAACTGCTTTTCATTCGGTGAGAACAAAGTTTCGGCCGTATTTTTTTTTATTCGGTAAAACCAGGTTTTTGTCCATGTTTTTTTTTCTTTTTTTTGTATGACACCGCGATGTGAAACCAACTAGCCCAACTAGCCATCCTTATTCAATTATTTTCTTCTACAACGAGCCTTTTTTCGTGTTTCACCAAACTTCTCCCTTCAGATCTTGTCCATGTCAACCTGATTGCGCCGCCTCGACGTGTCAGGCAAGACTTTACTCGTTCGCAATTCGGCCCGGCTTCAACCCGCCCGAAGTTCTAAGTCTACATGAAACTGCGCCACCTTTATCCAGTCACAAAAAAAAAGAAGGTTTTGCAGGATATTTCGTTTGGAGAGGTGGAATAAAATAAGCAGACCTTGGGATGCTTCGTGTTTTCTCTGTCACGGGTCTACAACCCCCAAAATAGAGGCCTTCGGAAAATATGATGAGCATCTGCGACTTGCTTCCTAGGTCACGGAATTCCTCTGGGACAGGCTCTGAGCGTCGCTCCTGAAAAAGAAGAGAATATTTGTTCCGCCGGACTGTGTCACCTTTTTGGGAGATACTTCTGCTCCGCCCGATGTCACCTGTCACTTGGAAAAAGGCCCCAAGCACAGCCTGGCGCCAAAGATAAAGCCCGTGGACAAGCTTTGATAGGTGAGAGCTCTGGCGAAAAAGGCGGCATATAATTGTAGGAACAGATGCATATCTGAATATGTAAATTTTATTGTGCGCACGTCAGGACATGGTGAAAGGGGCTTCAATTTGAGATATATTATTTACACTCCAGGGAAGTGACCTTCGTCTACTAGTAGTTGACAAGTAGGGTGGTTTTGTGGTAGGGGAAAATAAAGTGTTTAATGAAAAGTCACGTGAGGCCATGGAGGTCAACCGTAAGAGCAAAGCAGGATCAAAACAAAATTCCATCGCTTTTTTCACCAACGTGGTATCGGCGCGATATCATGCGAGTACTGTACGGATCGGACAATCAACTGCTTATCAGCTGGACGTCACACATGTGTTTGCTTTTTATCGGACGGACGTCATATGAGTCTGCTCTGTATCAGCCGTAAGACATATATTATTGCATAAAAATCGCACACACACATGGACGAAATGAATTGTTTTATCGCCCCGAGAACTGTATTACACCATTATACACAGCTTATTTTCGAGACATTGACAGAAGTAATACATTGCTGTGCAACGAGAAACGAATTTGTAAATGCAATTACAGCATTCTCACGCCAAGCAAAACGCATAAATCAAACACGAAAGACCCTGGATATTGAGGGAAGAGCAGGACTACTACCACAAGCATGCTTGCAAGCTACTTACGAAGAAAACCTATCCATGTAGAAGTCGGCGATGTGTTTCTTAATGTATTATTGTTGTTTTTGTTTTACTATTGTAAATTTTCTACTTTTCATTGTATTCATTTTGAATAACTTATCGTGCAATGGTTTCTATCTACCAACCCCTCCTACCACAGCTTCCAAGTGGAAGTTAGCAACATTTACAAAGAAATAAATAAAATAAACGCACGCAGCACACATACGCACGCTTCAAATAATTTGGACGGAAGCAAAAAAAATATGTTGGGAGTTATAAATGTGTGTCTATATGGCGAGAGGCCGTTCTCCTTATTATATACAGCGACGGTATTGCAACACTGTGGGGGCAGTCTGACTGCTAACCTTTATTGTTTACTGTGGATTACACAGTAGTGATTCCAGGACCACGCGGGATGCTCATTCAGGTTGAAACGGACAGGGGCGGGGCTTGAGGCCAGGAATGATCCCTGTGTTCGACACAGCAAACGTTCGCTCCACGCGCTCAGTGCTGGTGCACGCCAACACAAAATGCCGCAGATTCGCGTCCATGTCAGGCTGTATTTCGTGTCTCGTAAGCTGATCATTTTTACCTAAACTTTTGGTTTGTTATGTTCTTGTTGTAAGTGAAACGCTGCTCCACATAAGAAAGTTATATAACAGCGTGATTTGAACGCGCATGCGCAGTGCGATGGCAAGCTGCTCGGAGGACTCTAGGGGGTGGGTTCTAAAATTATTCTAAAACTCCCTAATTCAATTGAGTTGCGAAAGGAGGTGCTTGGATACGGGAAGCGTCAACACGAGAGCGCTTACGGGAGTGAAGTGTAGCTTGTAACGTTGCGAACAATGATTACATCCTGCTGCGAATGAATCTTCGAAGGGTCGCACGCGTTGGACAAGAGATCACTCGAAGTACTGCCACTCTGCATTCCATAAATTCTTGGGTGCCATCACCTAGAAAGGAACGAGTTGGTGACTGCCGGGTAGAAAAATCAAGGCCTGACTAAACAAAAGCAGGTCAATGCACCGCGTAGAGTGGATCAAAGAAGCAGCAACGCCAGTATCGTCATGGTATCTCCCGGTAGTTTAGTTTCTGAATGTTTCTTAATATGATTGGTTCTTATGCTGATAAATAAGCGACTATTTGGCCGTCCCCGCCATGGCGAGAAATTGTTTCACTAAGAACACCATTAGAAAGAAGTTTGCCTTTGGTTAGCAATCCTAGATCATGTTCAGGAATACCGGTTTGAAAGCTCTCGTTAAGCGTATAAGCTTACATTGCGCAAGCGGTCGTTCGATGCATATGGTTTTTATAATGTACGATAGCGGTTTAATTGGCTCCAGTGTCTACGCGACTTTTGGAATGAGAATTGAAGCGGACAGCAACCACTCTACTTATGAGGTGCTCCTCTGCATTTCTATCCAAAAACGATCATGCATTTTGTCGCTTCAGCGGAAAATAACAGGTATCACTCTTATGATTTGGGTAGTACTCAGTAGTATGTCTTTTATTGCAACTGTAAATGTAAAATTGCTTGAGTCGCAGTATTTTTTTTCATCAGTTAACGATGCTAAATTTTGATGATATTTGGGGCCCAGATCCCTTATTTCACAAAAGGTGTGTATAAACAAGCGACGAATTCAAAGAAAATAATAATCGAAAGCAATGCAGAATGTGTTCAACGTTCGCCATTATTCTGATGACACTAATATATTGCGAAAATTCCAGTCCTGTTACTACATAAAAATAACTCCGTCGTGCAACTTTACGAGTGGTTAAAAACACAAAAACGTAAAGAATGAAGTATGGGAGATATGAAAAATGTTTCTTTTATTCTTTCCAATGACAAGCAGCTTTTATCGGTCACGTGTTTTCTGCGTTCCTATTTTTAAATATTTGGAGCGTTCGGATGGTGTCTTGAAAGTATAACAAGCATGTTCGTACATGATCATGGGAAGAAAGAATAAGAAAATACTTATTTATCGCAAGTGGAATATTACTTGCAGTATATTGCACGTGTTAACGAAAATAGTAACGAAATACGTCCGTCGTAACTTGCAACTTGAAGAAACGCGTTACCGACCTACGGTACCTCAAAATAAAAGGAACGCGTTAGCATTACCGTTACCGATAAATATTAACGCAAGTTAATTCTTTGTTCTGAATTAACACGTTCTACTGTTTTGACGATACAGGTCTGCATAAGCGCCATAATTCAAGACACATTAGATTAATATGGAAACTGAACATAATTATTTTATCTCCTTTACGGTTTCACCATATTACTCACGACAAAAAATGCCAATAAAAACATTACGTTTTAAGCTTTTGAAAGAAGAAGTAACGAGTAACATGACTAAGTTACCCGTTACTTGGAAGAAATAACATGAGAACATTACCCGTTGCCGTTTCGAAAAAGTAACGAGTGCGTTACACGTTACCGGTAACACCGTTACTTGTAGTGCGTTACCGCCAACACCGATTACTTGGTGTCTATTTTGTTTTGATTGTATAAATGAGTTACTGATCCAGTGTTACTGCGTAGTTATTGCTGTCTCTCTTGGTATCTCAGATGTCCTTCGTTCCTTTGGCACGGAAAGCCCTGCCGAAAAAGGCCGAAACCGTGTTCCCGACAACAGTGTTCAACAGTGCACATAAATACATATGTGAAGCTATTTTAGCACTGCGTTTATTTCCACAAAAAGAACAACACCATCATAACCGAACAATATTTTCATTTGCGCGATGATAAGTGTTTCAAGCTATTTATTAATTAGAATTCGTAATATTTGCCCTTATTATCAAGCGCAGAGGGAAAGATGCACCCGATTTACCCCATAGGAATGCATTACACGAAATTATTTTTTGACAGGTCGCTGCCGCCATCTGAAGCTCTAGCGAACATTACAATAACTAGATGGTTTAATGAGGTCATTCTTTCAAGTCAGCATTACTAGATCACCTCAGTTTATGAAATGCCACCCGCGGAGGGGTACTTCACTCACCCCTTCAGTCCGGCACCCGTCGTTTGGAGCACCATCAAAATTGTCGTTTCAAAGCTGTGTTCCCTAGAGTTCGGTGAAACTCTATCTAGACGATGTGCTTCGAAACATACCTATTGCATAAAATACACTTCAGTTACCATTGCAGCCGTCGCCTTAAAACGGCGGCGCGTCCAACGACGGGAGGCGATCCGGTAGGGGAGACCGGGGGGCATATTTCGAGATGCTAGGCGATAGGACGCAAAGCAAAGGCAGCCGCGGTCAATAAAATGCTCGGTGTGCTTGGAACGTGCATCTATACATTGTTTCAGCTTACGTGCTACGAGCTAATAGGGCCAATCAACTAGTGTCGAAAGCGCAAGCCAATGTGCCTTTGTTGTTTATGATTGGTTCAGCGACGATAAAACACGTGCAGAAATATGGCGGACGCCATGCTTCTAGTGTGCTTTTGACGCTGTCTCATTGGATCCATCAGCTCGTTGCGTCGGCTGTGCCTAAACTTAAGGTGAAGCGAGGTATAGGAGTATACTTTCAGACCTTGTGCTACTTACCTAGGTATCAAATAATCGCCTCGGACGAGATAACGCCTTAATCTAGACGACCATCTGTCAACGACTGGGGAATCCCGAGTGAGTGGGAATTGTTGCGTGGGAGTTCATATCTACCCGGACGCGTGATATCCTCAAAATAATTGTTACATGGAAAACCCCAGGTTTGGCTACTGGCAACGTTTCGCATAACTTCGGACACAGCTGCGGGTATAAAAAGCGCACTGACGCTTGGAGCGCCTACAAGCTTTTTTGCCTCGGCGCACTGCGAAGGTAAGGCAATATTTGTAAGCTGTACCGCTGAATGTGGGGTCTTTCTTTTTTATATGCAAACAAAAATGTGTCATATTTCCAAAATATGTAAGTAAGGAATGCCTTTTTGGTTTCGTGCGTAAATGTCCCATTTATTAAACATTATCGCGCGCTCTTTCAAAAGCATGGACATCTATCGCAGCTGGTTTACGTTTTAGTCAAGCGATGCTTTTTCCAGATGAAGTTTTATATTCTTAGCGAAATCATTCGGCACGTACCATTCTGTTAAGTACAATAAGAATACTTCGCAAGCTCAAACCAGGGGTCCTATGCTACACGGCGGGACCAAAGGGACCCGGACGAAGCCGTCTGCTGCGACTGGTCAGCGCCGCGCCACTGACCAATCTCAGCAGAGGGCTTTGTTCGGTCACTTGGTCCCGCTTTTTCCTGCGGTGTAGCATAGGGCCCCAGAACTGAATTTGTATTCTTGCAACCCCTCATATTTGTTTTGCCGTTGTACCTTCAGAAAAAGTGTCTTCGGGCACCCTTCAGGCTCCTAAGACCTAATTTGCTTGTTTTAAATGACAGTATCATGTGAAATTAGCAAAACGTTTAACATAACAGTATGATCGCAGGTTCGGGGGATCTTTCTTTTGCGTATTCGCGATAAAAAAAAGTCCACAATTAATTAACAACTCACTAAAAATTAAAAAAAAAATTTAATAAAGGACTGGGCATTTCGATATGCGTGAAAGTAACATAGAGTGTGTTCAATAAAAATACGGAAAACGTGAAATAAAAAAATCATGCTTTTGTTCTAAGGTTCGGCCTTACCTTGAAGCAGAACCACCCCGTGAACGTCTTTCTCCATTCGAGGATTGTGGGTGTTTATTCTTTCGTGTTTTACTTTTCAGTAATATGCACGCTTTCGCTTGTTCTATTTGGTGCAACGTCATTCAGTGGCTGAACCCTTTGACATTTTTTTCTATTATTTGTTTTGATGTCACCATGGGTTCGACTGTTCTACTTGTTGCAGTGAATCTTGCTGTAACTGAAGCTCCGGTAGCTACCTGGAATCATGAAGGTCCTTGCCGTCTCGCTTGCCTTTTTGCTGATCGCTGGTAGGTGATGACTTCTCAAAACGTAATAATAATTTTTAAGAAAAGACAAGCGAACAAAACATTAGTAGTTGATAAAGATAACTTTTGTCATCCACATCTTTCTTTCTCGAAGGTCTGATCAGCACATCGCTGGCCCAAAATGAGGAAGGAGGAGAAAAAGAGCTTGTTCGAGTTCGTGAGTATAGTTTTGTATATAAAACCCAGACAACTTTGTGAATAAATTAATGTATTTTATATTTTGAATATTAATCTTTTTAAAAAAGCTACGTTATTTCCTCGTAATTTAATTAAACTGTATTAAGATAGAAACATGGGCACTACATCGCTGGAAAGACATGCAGAATAAACTGGGACTTCTTTGTCCCTGTTTATTCAGCGCTTCCAATCCGGCCTAAGTAAACGTAATTTTCAGCTTGTAACAGTATTCACTTCTGACACGGTATTTCGGTTCAATAAGAAAATTAATTAATTGAACTAGTTAATTTGAGTTATCCATTGTTTATTAATTTTTCATTGCTAGAATTCATTATAAGCATTACGTAGGAGAGATACATGTTACAATTAGAACAAAAATAAACAACATAGCCAACAGGCGTTCATAACTAGCAGTGCTGGTGATATAGTATAAATATATTTCGTGAGAACTGTAACATTTGGAGCGAACAACGTTTCTAATAGAGTTGACGCCGAGCATCTCTGCGACGACTTTTCTAAAAGTGACGAGGGAATTACAAGTTATTCACGAAACAATACATCTTTCACTTACAGGTCGCGGTGGCTACTACTGCCCATTTTTTCAAGATAAATGCCACCGTCACTGCAGGAGCTTCGGGCGAAAAGCAGGCTACTGCGGCGGTTTTCTCAAAAAGACCTGCATCTGCGTCATGAAATAGGCGTCGAATCTAAGACTACGTCAAATGATGCAGCAGAAAAAATTTACTTCTGCACTCTCTTCAATACAAGGTGTTCGCTGGTCTTCACGTCGATGCACATTAAAAAGACACCTGAATAAATAGAGTATGAACTAATATTTGTTGTTCATTTTTCTTGTTTTGCGGCTCGAACTTTTATGCAAGCATATGCATGGCTTTCTCGCTTTGGCATGAAAGCATGGAGACCGAGACCTTGATGTGACTATGCTATACTATGTTCACTCACAAAGCGAGAATGGTAAAAAGTATCTCGTTCAAGCACTGGGACCCCGACAAGCGCTGGTTATTTTTCGCCATAGCCTTTTATTCTAGAATGCTTGTCAAGTCGACGACGGTGCCATTGCACACGCGGCAAGGGTAAAGTAGCTAGCGGCGTTCAGTGTGTGCTCAAATGTAGAATTCTTGTTTCCACCACCTCAAAGCGTCGGGCTAAAATCGCCACAGTTTGGATGAGGATGAACGGGTGCTGCACCATCCTCCGCACTCCTGCAGCTCCGCTACAACGTTCATCGGTTCCTTCAGGTTCATCCCTGGACGCGCCTGCTCTATTCTGTGTGTGGCAACACCGTACTCGATTGGTACGATTGAATTGTAAACGTGGAACCTAGCTGCGACACTGATCCTGCTGTACGAGTTATGCACGAAATTCATCAAGGGGTGGGCATAGTCAACATTGGCCATAGTTTTGTTTTTCGTTCCCGGTGGTTGGCAAGAAGACCGTTTTGCTTTCTTTCGTTTCTCAATTCTGTGATTATTTCGATCAGAGTGAGTGCTTTGGTCTTTCTTATAAAATGTGGATGTTTTATACGGACGTCCTAAAAGATTGAAAAGTGTGGGTTGTTTGGAAGCTCACCCAAGACGAGCACACGTGGACTTAACGAAGATTCACGAACGGGTTGTCTCTAAATACGCTTCGTACAGCCTGATTTATATGGTGCGACTCCCATGGTAATTTTAATTTTCCACGTTGCCACGTTGCTTGGTCTCGCTTGTGGCTGGTGCTGCAAAAGAAGTGTTCGCTCAACACTGATAGTTTTGTGAAGCGACGGTGAGAAAAACAATGTATATGAGCGTACAGTCAGGGTGACGTTCCCTTGACTAGATACGTATTGGGCCTGTTTGAAATTTCAGAGCTGTGAGACTTTCCTCTGCCACATACTCTTATCAAAGGAACACTGGAAAGATTCCATCAACGTACCTTTACATAGTCCACTGCAAGCTCGTTGTGTTTGCAACGTACCTCTATACTTTGTTTCAGCTCATCCAGACATAGCCGACATTACGAGCTAAAAGGATCAATCACGCAGCGTCAATAACGCAAGTCACTGTGCCTTCTTTGTTTATGATTGGTTGAGCAATGATAGAACACGTACAGAGATATCACGAGCACCATGATGGTGCGCTTTTGACGCTGACTAGTTGGTCCGATTAGTTTGTTGCGTCGGCTGCGTTTGGACTTCAGGTGAAATGATATATAGGAATGTTCTTTCAGCCTTTGTGCTGCGTACCTGGCTAGACAATAATCGCCCCGGACGAGATAGCGCCTTAATCTTGCTGACTATCTGTCAACGACTGGGGAATGCCCATTGAGTGGGAACTGGTGCGTGGGAGTTCGTATCTCTCCCGGACGCGTGATATCATCAACATATTAGATGCGGAGCATCTCTTGCTCGGGTCTATGTCCCGCTGGCGTCGGCGTCGTAGTTCGCACTCACACTACGCATGCGCAACTCTCCTCCTTCCCTCTCTCCAACAGCTGCGCGTTACTCTCTCCGCTCTCTCTCTCTACCAGCTGCGTGCACTTCGCGTGCGTTCGCTTCTACTCACACCGCGCGCGCATGCGCAATCTCCTCCTCTAGTCTCCTCTCCTTCAAGTGTGAATATAAGCAGCGGTAGCGCTGCGCGCGTTCAGTTCAGCGCTGTTGACTCCACTTCACTCCGTTCTTCCGATGAAGTGTGATGGAAGCAACAGTCCCGTCAGTTAGTGGGTTGGCGCAAGCAAGCGTCAGCACCACCCCACAAACTAACAGCAACGCTACCGTCCACTGAAGACAAAGCTGCGCAGCGAAGGGCACGCGACGCTGAGCGCAAACGCTTGAAGCGAGCGGCAGACCCTGAACTACGGCAACGAGAAGCGGCGTCCATCCGTCAACGTCGAGCGGCGGATGCTGAACGTCTACGCAATTAAAAATATTACACCCATCTTCCCGAGGGGAACCATAGGGTGATGCGGAGCATCGCGGAGTTTCCAACAACGTTCACGCGATGTGTGGTAACCAACGCAATTTAACAACGTAATAACACGCAAGTTAACAACGTTACTAACAACGTTACTAACACCGTTAATAACACCATTAATAACGATCCGCGATGCTCCGCATCACCCCATGGTTCCCCTCGGGAAGATGGTGTAATTTTTTTTTGTTACATAGGACACCTCAGGTTTGGGTACTGGCAACGTTCCGCATAACTTCGGACACAGCAACGGGTATGAAAAGCGCACGAACGCTTGGAGCGTCTACAAGCTTTTTCGCCTTGACTCACTACAAAGGTAAGACAATCTTTGAGAGCTTTGCCGCTGAATGTGTGATTTTTCATTTTTATATGAAAAAGAATTCGTCATATTTATATAATATATAAGTTATGAATACTTTCTTTTTTGGTTTCGTGCTTAAATGTACCATTTATCAAACATTATCGCGCACTCTATGAAAGCAGGGACGTGTATCGCAGCAGGTTTACGTTTTAGTCAAGCTTTTTTTTCAAGTGGAGTTATATATCTTTAGCTTAATCTTTCGGCATGCACCATTCTGTTAAGCACAATAAGAATACTTCAGCAAACTCAAACCAAAACTCAATTTGTATTCTTGGAATACTTCATATTTGTTTGGCCGTAGTAGTTTCGGAAGAAGGGTTTTCGGGGTCTCCTTGGACTTCTAAAATGTCATTTGGCTATTGGAATAACAGTACACACTGTTAGCAAAAAAATAACACGCCCAGACGTAAACCGTTGTCCCTTAGCGGACACGTCAAAACGTGTTCGTTTTACATGCAGCCATGTGTGTTATTCGTCTACACATGAGGTGCCGTGTAAACTTTAACACGATACACCGTGTCAGCCTTCCGCGAAACACGGCTGAGCGTGCTCCTCATAAAACATGGCGGCCAGCAGCCGAGAACAGGCGAGAGACGAGCCCAGCGAGCCGCGCGCCTTTCCGCCGAAGTGAGAGCACACAGGGCGCGCTTGCTCTCGTTCGATGTCTTTTCTACGCAGTAAATACAGTCTCCAAGCGCAGCGTGACGTAGCTACGGGTGCACAGAGGCACGCCCTAGCAGCCTCGGCCTCGCCGCTTACATATACGGAATACCTGCACTTCGGACGCGTACTCTCCGTCGCTTTAAGCGGACGTGACTGCACAAGCTGGGTCTCTGCGTCAGACTAGCCGGCAGCACGTGCGTACGTGCGTCGGCGGCGTCGGTAGCTACGACGGGACTGCTAGACAGATGAACAAATGCCGAACTTCTAGAGAATAGATAAATGACTCGAGCAAGCGAAATATTAGAATCGGGCGACGACTCGCGCCACCTAGGCGTAGCGACGTTGGGTAGCTACAACGCAACTGCTAGACAGACAAACGAATGCCGAACTTACATGAATAAATAACTCGAGCAAAATATTTGGAATCGGGTGGTAACTTGCGCCACCTAGTGAGATTTTTAGCAGCCTATGAAAAAAAAAACGAATCTGTTAGTACGCTGCGAACGATCACGAGTAGACAGCAACCCTGCATACATCGCAGACAACACGAGCACCACATATTACACAGCACCGACATAGACATATGCACAAACACTACAACGACACTGCGCCCGACACTTCCTACTCGACATTCTTTTCTCCCTGCGGCGCATATAAGCTTGACATGTGCGGGTGAGCTCTTTCGGTCGCTGACCGTTACAGATTTATAGAAGAAGACACAAAACACGGCGCAATGGACAGCCGTGTGTAAGAACTGTTTGCATTTGAAAAGTATGGAGGCAAAATCTATAATGTTAGTCCGTTGCGAAAAATAACGATGTATTAACAATAAATCTTAAACCGGTCATGAAAAAGTTCAAATTTTTGTTATTTTCTTGCTTGACCAGTGTTATGAGCAGTCCGACTAGCTTGAATCAGATAGAAAAACAAATTATTGGGATTTTATCATTATGTATTCAATAATAAATGAAAATGATCCTTGCGCAAAGCATTTTTTATATATTCTTGTGAAGGACATCCGCCCAACACTTCACTTCCGCTAGTTGCAGTACGCGTACGGGAGCAGACGCCTTCACTTTGGGGCGTTTGATGCAGTTTGATGTCGTATGTCGTGTCGGTGTCGAGTGGAGCGGTGGGGCTTGGGAGTTTGTGACCGGTGTTATTCGTGATCACTGGTGTGGCGCTGATGCGTTTTTTTTTTGTTTTCATACCGCCACCACCCCGAACTTTGAAGATTCACGGGCCCGTGGCACTGCATTATGCTGAATCGCGAGCTCCTTCTCTGTTGACGTCGTTTTCCTGGTACCACTCGTGGATACTGCAAGCGTTTAAACAGTGTGCACCGTCTCGCCTACATCCCCGGTGACGTACTCGACCTGTTGAAGCTCGCACGAGATTGCTCCCTCATACGGTGCTAATTAAAAACGAGGTCACCGACTTCCGCATCAGTGTCGTACCTGACGGGCTAGTGCTGTTCATGAAGTCCTTTATCGACCCTCACGTGAACGAAACTAAGCCTTGTGACCTCTATACTCGCGGACAACTTTCTGTGGCTATGCAGTAAAAGGTAGAGCGCGTGCGCTCGCGCACCCTGAATGCCGATTGAAGCCGTGCGCGCGGCTTCAATCGGCGCTCAAGGTGCGCGGCGCACGCGCTCTACCTTTGACTGCATAGCCACAGAAAGTTGTCCGCGAGTATAATCGGAAATGTATTTTGTAAAGGCAGAGGGAATAGTGGAAGAACTTACTAAATTGCTGTGACGATCTGGTCGAGTCACAACTTCAATCAGTAATTTATACCCCCCCCCCCCCAGCCTTCATCTAGCCCTCTCCTCCGGATTAGGTCTAAAAGTGTGAACAGCAGCAGAGGTTTTTATTTGCACGACGTTTCGAGAGGAGTCCTCCAGAATTTCCTACATAGAGTTCAAGTAAGGCACTACCCCCCCCCCCTCTGAAAGAGTGAGTATTTTGAGGGGATATCACAAATTTCTAGCTCCCTAGAAATTTATGACCCACCATCCTTCCAAGAGAGTGAGAATTTTAGATAAACCCCCGACTTGAACGCTTCCTTCTCATTGTTATTTTCACAACCGTACCAAAGCGCAGGCAGTCTGCAACGACGCCACAGCCAAGACCCTCCATTCCTGCCACCCCTATACTCTGTTCACCCCTAAGCTGACAGAGCTAGAGGCTGCATCCTCGCCGTTGGAGGCTGCATCCTCGCCGGCCAACCAATTTCTGGTCTTTTATCGCCTGACCCCACTTTCTGCGCGCAGTTCGCAGAGAGATTGTGATCACGTGGTGCAAGGCCGACGTTTGACTGGTCCAACGAGCACGTTTCTTCTACTGCCCTGTCAGCTTAGGGGTGCACAAGGTATAGTGCCACACACGAACGATAATAATCGCCAAACAAGGCAGGTGTCTGACCCTTCAGACTCTTTGTGAAATGCGAGCCGGGGAGTTGAGCCTCTCCGGTCGTCTTGCTCCCCCAATGTCGGCGACTCTGCTGCAGAAATTCGACAAAAACGAGCGGCATTGCCACAAGGACATGACACCTTGTCTAAGATTGTCCCACCTACAATGCTCAGCGTGGAGTTTCTCTTCACAACATCCCCGAAGAATACCGTCCAGCATCCTTCAAATATCCAATCCTGCTTATACACACGCACACCCCTAGCACCCCACAAGGTCGAGTTCGACACCCCGTCCCACACCACCTCAGAAATTTGTGGTACCTCTCCAAAGTGAGAATGGACCTTTTCGACGGAAGCTCAAAACCAGGCAAGGGTGGAGTGGTGCCAAGGCATGCCGTACCAATTCCAAAGTGGCAACCCTAAGAGTAAATATCTGACATTGTAAAGAGCGAGAAAACGTGGACCATCCAGTGTGCTCTCGAAACCAAGCACCAGTCATCCGTTTGGATATTGCCTGGAGAAACTCCACTGCTGAGGCTTAAAATGCCAAGAAGTGTTGAAAAAAAATGGTGGCAATCTTCTTTACAACCAATGGGCAAGTGGCCACAGTGGCGCTGGAAAACCAAAGACTGCACAATGATACACCACAGTTTGCCTGCCAGCAGTCTACGAGGGGAGAGACGACCAAAAATCGGCTTGAGGTGATGAAGAAGAAAATCAGAATAGAAAACAGGGATTAACCTGGTTTGTTCGTCCCGGTTGGCTACTCTGCCTAGGGGAGGGGGATATGGGGGTTAAAAGAGATACCTAAAAAAAGGAGAACAGTTTTGTCCTTCAATATTAAAGCAAGGGTGAAAACACAGGCCAGCTGCTGTACAGCTCCCATCACAATCCCCAGATCGGGAACAATAAAAAGACGGACTATCACACACGTCTCAACCAATTTATGCCTACAAGAAGCAAGCTGGAAGAGGCTGTCAAGACAATACACAGAATGCCCGATCAAAGTTATGGTTTCGATCAGTTTCACAACATGACTATCCGCGGGTACATCGACTGCACAGTAACCACACATATGGTTCCCTAAAACGCTGAAACCTGAAATAGAATAGTGCAAGCAAAGAGCATACGTCAATTTCCTGCGAAACAGAAGGTGAGCTCGGCGACTGTTGGCGTCTTCGTTCACAACCACTTTCACAGTAGAGAGCACTGCCATAGCGATGTTGGTTATGCGTGGAGAAACGGAACACAAGGCGATCATCGGTTGACACACTCTGTAAGAACATAGTACGGTAGACCCACAGACTAATAACAGGCAGGGTCGCTGCAACGGTGGATTTCGCGGTCACCATAGTCACGGGCTCACCGTCGTGACGCTCAAATAGGCTCAAGCAGGCTCGGGAGACCCTTGCGCATCCACCGTGACCGGTGTACATAGCACCATTTTGGAACTTGGCAGTTCATGACGGCTTCGTTTACTTATTTGACGAAATGAAGGGTAGAAACCAGCATACTGCTCTGCGTTCTTGGGAGAATATACTATGGACGCCCTGTGGTTGACATACAAAGGTTCACAATTTCGGGTAACTTATAGTGCTGCGTGGGCATGCGTGGGCGCACAAATACTGCTTATCAAACTGCGCGTGCAGCTGTGTCGGAAAGAAAATAATAAAGGAGTCGCAAAGCCTAGAGCAGCTCACGAAGATAAGGTGGAATAACTTTCCTCCCGTCAGCCTCAGAAAGAAGGAAGATGTCTTGTTCCTCCCTGCTTCTCGGATCCGCTTGGGGGCGCGTCAGTGAAATGGAGGAAAACACGCTGTTGCTATCTTTCTCCTTCCTTTTGTCTTAGAGTGTGCAGTCACAACCTGTGACACGAAGAGCTCGACGCTGTCCACAGTAGACGCAGCTGGAGCGAGGACCTCGGGGTCTCTAGACAACATGTTGGCAGTGGCGAGGCACTTGCCAGGAACATACTGCACCGTGAACTGGTAGCGCAGCAGCCGGATGCGGAACCGCTGGACGCGGCGAGGCATGAGGTCGGTGGAGCCCAGCAACTGGATCAGCGACTGGTGGTCGGTTTCGACAAAAGAGCTCAGATTGCGCAGCAGCTTTATGAACCTCTGGATGGCCCACAGGACTACCAGCGCTTCCTTCTCGATTTGGCTCTACCGCCGTTCGGCAGTAGTCAGTGACCGCGACGCAAAGGCAACTGCTCGTCGCTCACCAGATGTTGCTCCCGCAGGAGGACGGCGCCCAGGCCGTACGAGCTGGTGCCTGCAGAAACGGTTGCTGGATACTCTGGGTTCTATCGAGCCACGCAGGAGCTGGATGCCACCATCCTCTTTAGCGAGTCAAAGGCTGAAGCTTGACCAGTCCTCCAGGTCCAGATCGTGTTCTTGTTTAGGACGAGCCTGATTGGCGCTGTGGCGGCGGACAAGCTCAGCAAGAAATGTCCGATGTGGTTCAGCATTTCCAGGAGGCGCCGCACGCCTTGCACATCTGTCGGAAATTGCATACCCGTGATGGCGGGGGACCTTGTCGGGGTCTGGTGCTATGCCGTTGGTACTCAACACCACACCAAGGAACTTGAGGGACGACACCCCGAGGCGGCACTTGGAGGCATTCGGCGTAACGCTCGCTTGCTGCAGTCTCTCGAGGGCAACTTGGAGTCTGCTGTCAGGTTTAGACCGGTCTCTGCCATACACCAGGATGTCGTCTACCATGTTGACACATCCTTTAATTCCCTCGAGAATCAGTGACATCGGGCTCTGGAACACCTCTGGGGCCTAAGTAAATCTGAAGGGCAGGCAGCGATAATACAATCGCCCGAAGGGTGTAATGAACGTCATGTACTCCTGGCAGCTTTCGGAGAGGCGTACCTGGTGAAACCCAGACATTGCGCCCAGTTTTGAGAAGACGGTAGCGCTTCCCAGCAACCCGAACGCCTGGTCGACGGTCGGCATCATATGCTGCTCTCGGAGGACGACCTGGTTCAGCTTGGTTAAATCGACGCGCAGTCGATAGCCTCCCGCTGCCTTGGGAGCCCCGACAAGGTCGGCGCACTATGCCGTAGGAGTCTCGACCCCCGACCACTAAGAAACGCCACTGTTTGAAGACAAGGACACGTCTCCTTTCCACAATATTTCAATGCTGTTCAGCCTTCTTTTCCGAGAGCACCCAAAGTGCGGCTAGCATGGCATTGCACGCAGATGACAGCGATATTGGCCATAGTATGATCGAAGTTATGGTCTAGATCAGTGTCACAACATGACTATCCGCAGGTTGATAGATTGCACCATAGTCGCACAAACGGTTCCCTAAAACAAAGAAATCTGAAATAGAATAGCAACCAGGGAGCATATGGCATCTTGCTGTGAAACACAGGGAGACCTGAGTGATCAGTCGCGTCTTCTTTCACTACCAATTCCAGGATAGACAGCACCGTTTTAGCAATACTGGTGATGCACAGAGACACGAACCAAGATGATCGTCAGACAGGGGCGGATTTAAAGGGGGGTCCGGATGTCCTGACCCCCTCTTGATTTCTGCATGTGTAAAATTTAAGGCGTGAAACTAGAGAGAAGGGAGGGGGTTCCTAAACATATGGTACGCTGACCAACACCTGCCCCCTTCCCCCCCCCCCCTCAGGAAATTCCTGCATCCGCTCCAGTCGTCGGATGATCGTCGGTTGACACTCGGACACATGGCAACATCATCGACTGTTCGCATAGTCGTTCATGACCACTTTCGCAACATACAGCAGTGCCCGAGCATGTTGGTTATGCGCAGAGAAACAAAAACAGGGCGATCAATGGTTGACGCACTCGGCAAGAACGTAGTACATTAGGCGCACAGACAAATAATCGGCATGGGAGTCGCAACTATGCGGATTTCGCCGTCTCATTTGTCACGGGCAGGCAACGGCTCTCGAGTCTTGGATGTACTCGTATCATCAGGCCTACAACTGCCCGAACCACTCGCTGATGCACTGACTGACGACTCTGAACAAGAATCGCCTTCGATCTGCCATAACGGACATGACATTGCGAGATGTGCTAAAGACGGAAACGAGTGCGATGACACCTGATATCGGAAGCCTGACCACAGCCAAAATGTGCAACACGTCGCACTAGGTGCGGCCCTGCACAATTTTTAATCAACATAATTTTGGCCCGTTTAATTTTTTTAATTGTGCACCCCTAGCCTAGAACTTCCCAGTAGGTAACACGGTTGGTAGGAGTCGTACCGTCGCTCTTAATACACATTTCCATGAGTTCCCAGAGAGCTGCCAGGTGACGCAGTGTGTATCAAAAACCATATACTGTATTCTGCCATTCGCATTTCATGACAGAGTGGCCTATTTTACAAGTTGTCTATCGACAAATTGGCCTTTGAAAAACTGGCTTCAGACAACTTGACCGGATACCACGACACACAGGCATGAGCGCCCGCAGAAATATTCCCGGGTGAAAAAGAGGCAGGAGGAGAAGAGAAAACCCTGTTGTTTTCTTGCGTCTTTCCCAGAAGTAGAACGCTGCAACTTCCTCCCACTCCTGCTTGCACCCACACCTCCGGGCGCCCTTGCAAACATGGGACGTCGGCGACCGTTCGTGCATTCGTTCACAACATCAGCACTGCCATCTGCAGCTCCAGAAACACATAATTAATGTGATGATCAGTTGACACGATAAGGGGTAACAAGAACGGACGGGCGCCCATGCACACAGAGAACGCCGGCGACCGTTCGCGTCTTCGTTCACAACAGCAGCACGGCCATCTGCAGCTCCGGAAACACAAAATTAACGTTATGGTCGGTTGGCAAACGATAAGGGGTGACAACACCGAACGTTGCACAGAAGGCGCGCAGATAACCCACACATCACAGTCGCTGCACAGCGGTCGCGAGAACAAGGGACCTCAAAGAGCCACAACTCGCTCGCAGTCCTCGTAGCGTCACAGCGTTGTAGTCTTTGCACCGTTGGTTGCAGTGGTCGCAGCTAACGTCAGGGCCCGGCAGCCGAGGCACGGTATGTGGCCGAAGTGGCCGAGGCCTGAAGCTCGTCGCAATCGCAGCTGATCGCAGACGCCATCTAAGCCCAATGTACGTAGCAGTGTGGGCATCGTTTCGAAGCTTAGCTGTTTATGACGGATGCGTTTACTCTTTTTCTTTATGGATCTCGAAAACGCTACGGCAAAAGAAATGACTGAAAGACCGACCTCGTCGTCTTGGCCCCTGCGTAAACGGCCTAGATTCAACCTGTGTGCCCAAATTCTGTTTATCAAACAGCGTGCTGATGAAGTTTGTAGTAATGATATTTGTATAGTTTTCCTTGGCGTGAGTGGATTATAAGAACTTTGATTTTCCTTCCTACTGGTCTGAATTGGTTTTAATAAATTACAAATACAAAATCTTAGAAAAAAAGGGATCGAGCTTGCCCAACTTCGTCAGTAGTGCGATGTTCTACCTCTGCGCCGACTGAACATAGAGAAACGTGACCTGTTCCTTTCTTTTTAACTTTCATTCGCTTTCTTCTCTGGGGAGCGCGTCCATGGGGGTCGCGCTGTGGGCTGGGCGCTCCTCCGCGAAGGTCGACACCAGACATGTACACGTTACCCAAGAAAGCAACTAAATACCGTTACTCCTTACTCTCTCAACAAGTAACTAAATACATTACTCGCTACCGATTCTCAAAAGGAACGCATGAGTTACCTCAAAAGTAACGAGTTACTTATCACGTTACTTTGACGACCTAATACACAACTGTTTTTGTTTCATGGTCTATTGTTTTCTTTTAGGTAGTCGTTGTACTTAAGCAGTAGCTGCCTCTCGAAGTTCATCTCCGGGTTTACATTCGGTCTGTACCGAGTTCTAGAAGGTTCAACCAATTATGTCCTCGCTGGGTGAAGGACATTCCCAGCTGTAGAGTTTAGTAGAGCAACGTTTATCGCTGGACATGTCAGTCGAACTGTTCGACTGACGTGTCCAGCGATATACGTTGCTGTATTGTCATTGTGTTTTTTTGTTTTTTCAGGCTGCCTATTTGCCATTGTTGCAATAGACGCATACTAAGGTTAGAATAAAAACAAGGCCGTTTAAGCGGTGTTCTAGACGTTACTCCCCAAAAGTAACGAGATACCGCTACTCGTTATTTGGCCTTAAAAGTAACTAAATTTATTACTCGTTCCTTTTCTAGAAAAGTTACTAAATACGTTACACGTTACCGAGAATAGTAACTAGGTAGAAGTAACTCGTTACTTGTAACGCGTTACGTACATGTCTGGTCGACACGATTCGACTATGCCAGGAGCCGAACCCAGCCGTCTGGTCGCCGCTGGCTGGCCGGCGGGTGGGTCGTCGCGCAGCGGACTGATTGCTCCCCGCGTAGGTTCGGCCATGCCAGGAGCCGAACCCAGCCGTCTGGTCGCCGCCGGCGGACTGGCTGCGCTACGATCTGGGTGGCCGATCTAACAGCGGCAAGAAGAAGCCTCATAGTATACTCGTCTCATCTCCTAGTTACACGGACCGTTTTAACAGTGGTTAGGCAAACGGCAGTTAGCGTCCGCTAACCGTGGTTTGACCAAACTGAACTGAGGTGGTGTTACACGGCCGTTTTGCTTGAAGTTGAAGGGTTGAAGCCAAAACGAAACCAGCTGCAATGTCACGTGTTCAGATCGAGGACACGTTTTTTTATATCCATTTTAACTGTATAGAACGAGTGATTAGACCCATAATTTGATTTGTGGTGCGTAAGAAACTATTACAAAGACCCCTAAAATATAAACAAACATGGGTGACAGGAGGGAAGCAACATTGCCATCGACCAGAATCGATGGCAGGGCGCGAGAACCACGGGCTTCTAGCTTCGCCCCGTCCAGCGACATGGCTTAATTGCTTTTGGTACATATCTGTCTCCGAGACATGTTTCTTTCCGTGGCATTTGTCTCCACGGTCTTTTCCAGGTGTGTCCCCAAGCATTCCGGTGCTTCGATAGCCGGCAATGCTGCGGTCGTCGCCGGGGGTGATGCGTGTTTTTGAGGTCGGCTGCACGGTTATGCGTGTAAGACCGAACCAAAACACGTTTTTTTATAACCTCGCATGATTATTGAACGAATTATCCATTACACAACGTGTAAATTTATGCTAATTTGTGTAAATAACGTGTTTTTCGCCCCAAATATTTACCAAATACACGGGACTTGCTAACAGTGTAGGGTGAAATAACCTAAACGTTCAATATGATAGATTGATCGTAGGTTCAGGGAATCTGCCTTTGGCGTCTTCAAGATAGAAAAAAAGTCAGCGGTTCTTAAACTGATTAGTATAAAAAAACAGCAGGTCCAGTTAAAAAAGGTCATTTAATATGCGTGAAATGAACATAGAGTGTGTTCAATGAAAAGGGCGATACATGTTACAGTTACAACAAATCTAAACTAACCTATCCAACCTCCTGTCCGTACACTCTTAATCTAAGCGGCAGAACGTCACGGCTATAGCCGTGACGTTCAACGTTTTCAGGACTTAGCCGCGAATTGATCCGCCCCGTCAAAGTTGCCGTGTACAACGTCACGGCTGCTGTTCGCCCTCTCCCTCTTTGATGGTGCGAATGGCTATATAGGTGGCTCCGTAGGCGGCCCTGTAATTTTTGGCGGCCCGTTTGTGCAGGGCCGGCAAAAACGGGCCGGCTATGCACGTAATAGTGGAAAAAAAGACTGCTTTCTGCTAGATGGCGGCAGTTGCGGCCACCCAGCGTGCCCCGCGGGCGCAGCCAGCGCATTTCTCTTCTCGTTATGCCAGGACGACGAATTTTGAACGTACGAAATACGAATCTAATCGGAAGCATCTGCGGGTGACGTTTGTTTTCTTATCATGGTGATGCAAGCCTATGTTAGAGTGTGCGCCGAAGCCGCGGGACAGTGAGTTAGTTCTTCAGGATGCTCACGTCGAAGGATATCAAAGCCGGGCGGTGTAACCATGACGGAACATGTGAATTCGATGGCTTCACACGGCCTGCTGATCTGGTGGCACGACCAGCACGATCACCACTTCTTGGCCAAGTTGGCTGGTGCTATTACTGCGGGCACAGTCCTCTTCAGCACAACCGACTGGGTAATTATGTATCTCACTGGTTAATAACGGAATAGAGTCAAGTGTTGAAAGAGTTCTTAACTAGTAACTTTTGTTCTCGTTATCAGAGGACTTCTTGGACCCTCTCCAGGATGATACAGGTATCTATACACCATATTTTTGTATTCTAAGAAGCACGTTTGAAATCACCTCTTTTCATATTATTCGGATACCGGCTGGCGTCGCCGGTGGAAAGCGGAAAACAGGTTTATTTCATTTCACCTTAGCATGGACTTACAACAACGGCTACAATCGCGGACTCTTCGCGTCTGACGTCGGCTCGGATGCGCACAAGCACTCGTGGAAGGTGACAATTTTTAAAGTTCTCGGGTCACAGTCGCAGTCCTTATGGTTTGCCTATGGTGAGCTGAGGCAGATAAAGCTAGCCGGTTATTCCTCAACGGTGGCCACCAGCATTTTCCAGCGGCAAGGTGTAAATAGTTTATAGGGGGTGCTTTTTTCTTGCCGAAGTGTCCGCCGATAGAGCACGGCGTATACGGCGCACTCATCAGCTTGCCGTCCGAGGTATATAGTCGTGCGTCTCGGCCGGCGTCGACGATCACGTTGAGCAAAGGGGGACGGCCACACAAGGAACATTTATACTAAAATTGATGATGAACGTAACATCTAGAATACACTAAGTTTGTCCTTGTGCGTGTACCCTTCTTTGCTCACGCGACCGTCGACGTCGGCCGAAACGTTATTTCTGTGTGAATGAGCCTTCAGGGGAGACTCGCGTCCCTCCGCTAGACGTCAAAGCGTAACATGTGAGGACAGTCTCCGCCCACCGCGTCGCAGCCTACGACGTACCGCTGTCCGCAGTGAAGGGGTGCCACACTGATTGCTTTAAAGCATGTTGAGCTTTAATCGGTACGCGCTCGGAAGCGAGAAAGACAGGCAGGCGTTCTACGCACGCCCGAGCAAGGAGAATATACTCGGGTGTCTGTGTCTCGGATGGCTTCTTTCCAGCTGTCGCTGTCCCCCATCTTACGCAGAAATCTTACCAATTTTTTATAAGTTTGTGCTCATGATGTAACGAAGTATACATGTTAGATCTTATTTCAGCCACAAAGTTGGGGTCGAATTTGGATTATTTATAAAAAAAAAAAAAGAAAGATTTGTGGTGGTGCAACTGCGCGAACCGCAAGTTGCACACATTTTTGTCCACATGTTATTAGAAATTGAAACGTCTAAGGCGGAAACTAACCTTTTCCAACTTATCGGAGGTAGCATGCCTGACTCCTTTCCATTTTCCTACATCTTAAGTAATGCAGTATAAGGTTTGGTGACACTCTAAGAATAAGCTTTTATTAGGCTAACTGAATTTAGGAAATGTATTGTATTAAACAATATTTTTGAAGAAAGTCGAACTATTTATTTTACAATATTTCACGCAGTTTAGCAAGGTATTTACCCTGACGTGACCATACTTCTAAATTTAGTAATTACAGAAAGTTAATTATTCAAAATCTTTGACACCATAATTATCCAAACGTCAAATGTTATGAATTTATATATTAAACAAAAATAGCTGTTTATGTGCGACGTGTAGTTTTTGAGCAAACGATTTAGTCGGTGTTTCATGACGCAGCCTGTATAATATAACCATGAACCTGTAGATCCTGGCAAGTGGACAGCCTCAGCTCCCCTTCCTGGTGGAGTCGAAATTTACTGGTTTGTTCCCACTCTGCAAACTGCCACCAAAGCTCTATTCATATGACGTCAGACTGCTTTTTAATGTCCAGTAACTAAACATAAGCATGGCCGCCGAGAGCAAATGCGGTTATCTAATTGGCGAATTTGTTTTCGCTTATTTTGTTTTCCGCAGAGTTCACGAATAAACGTTTTGTTAGCGGCCATGTTTGTGGCCGATGACTCAACATTTGTATAGACTCTAACATCCAGCAAGCTACTTTCTAAAAAACCAGCTGTTTGCTAAATTTTAGAACGTAATTAAGATAAAAGACATGTTCTCTCTTCCCTATTAACTTATAATGAAATGCTGAAAATTCTTAATCGCAGCGGCATCATGCCTTGATGACAGAGGCAAATGGCCTTCGGACGTGCCGCGGACACCCGTCTTGTGGCACGAAGCTCCGGCAGACTGCAACACAGTTGGCTCGGAGAGCGCACCTGCAACTGCGGCGGGTCCTAGTTCACCAAGTGTGTCAACTGAAAGCAGCGGCCATGCTTCCACCAATATTTCAGCAAGTGACACAAGTTTTCATATATTTTTCTATTTTATTGTTTGAATGTGGTATTTATTACAACAAAGCACCACCTGTATCTTCCGCTCTGCATCTAATTTAAACAAATAAATGGATTGTTTACCTGTGGACCCACTGTTCTTTTAAATGTTTAGAAACCATCGGCCTTGCCCTTGAAACAATTCCTGTATATTTGCTTTCCCCTAGAGCACTCGGGAAGTGAATCGCTAAAGTATACAAATTGAGCTTGGTAATAATTTTCCAATATATTTTGCGACTCAAAAATAAAGTTGCGACGTGACTATGTGCATGACGTCTTACAAGAAGACGTCAGGCTCAGTGCCACGTCACAGCTTCATTTTTACGGTGAAATTTTCCTGTACTTCTCATTTGCCTGGCTTTCTTCGTGCATCACAGTCCTGGACCCTCCGAGATACTCTGCGGGGGAGTGGACGACGGCACATTTTTATAGCCAGCAGAAAACGGGCCAAATAGAAAACAGGCCAGCTAGAAAACAGGCCAGCTAGAAAACGGGCCACCTAATACACAGGCCAGCTAGAAAACGGGCCAGCTAAAAAACGGGCCGGCAAGATCCAACTTGTCACGGCAAATCTTGGGGCCACCTAAAAAGGGACGGCAAACGGGCTGGCAATTTTAGGTGGCCCCGAAATTTGCCGTGACAAGTTGGATCTCATTTGTCACGGCTATAGGTGGCTCCCTAGGTGGCCCCAGATTAAGAGTGTAGCTAAGAGTGCTGGTGATGAAGTGTTAATATATTACTTAAAAACTCTAACATTTGGAGACAACAAAGTTTTTAATAAAGATGGCGACAAGCATTTTTGCGCCGACTTTTAAAAAAAGACGAGGGAACCTAAGCCATTCATGAAGCAATTAGTCTTCTTTGATTGACAAGTAGCGGTGGCTACTATACTGCCCATTGTTTCAAGACAAATGCCACCGTCACTGCAGGAGCTTCGGGCGAAAGGCAGGCTACTGCGGGGGATTTCTGAAAGGGACCTGCATCTGTGTCATGAAATAAGCGTCGAGTCGAAAAAGACTACGTCAATGGATACGGCAGAAAAAAAAATTGACTTCTGCAGTCTCTTCAATACAAGGAGTTTGCTGGTTTTCCCGTTGAAGCACATGAAAAAATAAAAAAGACAGCTGAATAAATCACGTATGAGGCGATTACTTTTTTATTCGTTTGTACTAATTCTGCGGCTCGAACCTATGTAGAAGCGTGTACACGTCTTCTTCGCTTTGGCATGAACGCATGAAGACCGAGACCTTGATGTGACTGCAATACACTACTAATCACTGACAAGGTCGGAATGGCAGGGCGTATATCTCTTTCAAGCGCCGGGCCTCTGGCACGCGCTCGTTGTCTTCCTCCGTGCTTTGGCAGCGGGTGCACGCTCGAAGCTCACAAGACTCCGAAGCATTATCGAAGGTGGGAAGCTCACGCTGGACCCGAAACAATTGAGACTACTCCCTGCAATTCCTCAATGTGTATGTGACGATAGACGCGCTCAGAACCAGATAACACTGGTGTTCCCGAGGGCGTGAAAGTACCTTTCGAATATATCAATAAATTGACTTTCGTGAACGCATTCAAAACATTTGTTAATTATCAGCGCCACTGAAACAGTGACATAACTTATAATTCATGGTACTTAAGATTAAGCTATATCAGAAGCGTGAATGATTCATTAAACGCTGACATCGACATCGTACAGGCAGATATAAATGCAATTACTGATTGGTGCAAATTAGTGGGAAATTAATATTAATCTAAAAAAACTGCTCATATCCCTCTTACTAGACGCCTTGTTCTATATCTCGGTGCTTATACAATTAATGACGAACTCGTCATTTTCGCCTACAAATACAAATATCTTGGTATTCTTAACCTAGACAATAAGTTGGAATAAGCACGTTTGTTGTACTGTTTCTAAGGCCCCATGAATGCTTGGCTTCCTCTCTCGAAATGTTAAGTCTGTTTGCCACTTTTCCTAAAGAAAAAACTTCATTTTTCGCATGTTCGCTCAATTTTAAAACATGCTTGCACCATATGGAATCCTTACACTTCTATTCAAATAACTAAGCTAGAAAAACTACAAAACCGGGCTGTCCATTTTGCTTTAAACAATTATGACAGGCGACTTAGTATGTCACGTGCGAAAGAGGGACTGGGAGGGAGAGAGTCAAGCTCTGGGAGGAAGAGCCTTCGACTCAAATAGTTTAATAACATATTTCATTGTAGGACTGGGATTGGCAGCGAAAACTACCTTCACTCGCCACATTATATATCGCAACGAAAGGATCACGAGTACGCGTATTAGGTTAAGGAATTCCGCTGTAAAACTGTTGTTTTTATGAACTCATTTTTTCCGAAAGGAATACGGGATTAGAATGGTTTGCCATAGTCGGTGGTTAACGTTTTTTCTAACGATATGTTTTATTTTGCACTAACCTTGTAGTGTTCCGCCAACCGCATTTTAAGGACCCTGAACTTTATTGCGAGACAGATATTTATGAGATGCTATTATTGTTTTCTTAGCTTTCGTATAAGTACTTTTTTTTCATTTTCAACTTTTCCCCTTTACTGTAATGCGCCACGGTGCTGTGGGTATCTAAATAAATAAATAAATAAATATATATAAGAAGGCCTATAATGCTTAATAAATTATTATGTTTAACCGTTTTGCGGAGTGATTTTTGTTTTAAATCTGGAGGCGTTTTTTCTTGCAGTTTTTCTCCCGCAGAACCGAGACTTTAGATGTTAATGTTTCGTGTCCGACAAAACATTGGCGTTGGTCCGGCCAAATGCTGACGAAACCAGGAGAGAGGGCAGGGAATTTGCCCCAAAAACATGCACGCCATCCGAATACTTCTAAAACGTCCCAGTAGCGCTTAAAGAAGACAACGAGGCAAATCTTGCTGAGGAAAAAATGCACCTTGCGCCGACACTTCAGTGGAGGCTGTATATCTAGATAAATAAAAATAAGGTCGCAGAAAAAATGTCCAAGCTTCCCAAGAAAACCCAAGCTTCAGTGAAACTTTGGTAGGCATGCTATACTCATGGAATTTTCCTTTTTTTCTATATTTCTGATAAAAGCAGCTTTGGGGGGAGGGGGGGGAGCTAGCGTTGCTTCTTACCTCCGTTTTGTGTATCTTCTCCTCGGACGCACAACCACCAGTAGACAAATAAACAAAAAATAAAGGAGAAGACAAACATACTTAAACTTTTAGTTAAAATTTCCCGACCGCGCTGGCTTTTTCTGCTCATGCGGGCAGGACACGTAAATCCGCCTTCAATTTGCATGGTTCGCGCCATGCTGCAAGTTCTCACAGAATATTTACTTCTTTACACTCTCCGGTGTAACGACTGATGACTGAGAGACGCTACCAGTCATCTCAGTAATTCCAGCGCTGCGAACATTTCATGTGACTACAGGCTCCACGCGACTCTGCAGATCTCTCGAAACCACGTGACGCTCAGAAGGCATTGGATTGGCTGGGATCTGCTTGCAGGGTCCGCTGCGGTTCATCGTACAGTGAAACGGAGTATAGCGAAAAGAAGGTCTGGTACCGACCAAAAGGAAAATTGCTTTACCTTTTTTTAAGAAGGAAATGTTGGCCTGCATGCCACTCAACAAGTGCAAATCAAGATTTATTTTTATTGTGATTCAGCTTCATGTATTCGAGGGCTCCGTAGGCTGCCGTTTTCCCACTGAAAATATAGAAAAATTACAACTTTTGAAGAAGATACTGGTTAGTTCTAAAGCTTTTTCAGCTGGTTTGAACCGCCCGGAGAATGGGCATTCGGCGACGCGTAGTTTATTCTTGTGGCAAGAAAACTTGTACAGGGCTCTATCGGGTTTCTTTTGGCGGCTTTTTTTGTGTTGTACAGTCAAACCTCGATCTAACGAAGTCGGTAAAATTCTGAATTTACTTCGTTACTTTGAAATTTCGCTACATAAAAATTCTGGGGAAACGTTGAAAGTTTCCCCAAATGTTTCTCGGCTGCACAAAACTCACCGAGGACACCTTTATTTCGGTTGAAAGTAGTTCGTCGTCTTTTTCTGGGCCACTCTTGACATTATTATTCGCATCACACTACGTTAGCATAGCCAGATGGCCTGCATCGCGTCTTTGTCTTGCTGTGTGCTCGTGGACCGCCTCAAGACATCCATCACGTCCACCACTTGACGGTTACTGGGCGCGTCGCAGGTGACTTTCTCATCAGGCTCGCTGTCGTCCCCGTCTTGCGAGTTGCCACGAACATCGCTAGCTATCGCCTCGTCGGTCACCTCCTCTGTCGCAATGACAGCAGAGTCGACGTAAAGAAATTGTCGTCGAGGTCGACGTTGTCAGGGACGGCTCCATCGCCTTGAAGGCTCTATCACCCAGGACAACGAGAAACGCACGCTTTTAGTTAGGCCTCGAAACGAACTACGCAGCGCAAATGAAGCCGACGAACGAAACGGCGGCGGCTCTAGTGTCCTCTAGTGGCCGTTCTGTACACCACACTTGCCAGACTCGGTTTGTTTCACCTTTGCGCTTTATCGGTGGCCCGTCTCAGCACGTGTGCTTCCCAAAATATCCTTTGGGACCCAAAAGTTTGTGCATGAAACTTCGTTACATCGAAATTTCGGCAAACGGGACGATCGCTACATAGAGGTAAAAAATACATGGCGTGCATACACTTGCGGTTAGAAAAAGGTAAGCACTTCGTTACATCGAGGGTTTCGTTATATAGAAGTTCGTTACATAGAGGTTTGACTGTATTACTTTGCACTTTTTGCTCGCTAAATTACTTGATCTTCTGTTTTCTACTTCTTTTTTTTTTTTTCGCTGGGCTCTTATATGTTCAGATCGGTTGCGCGGCTTTTAAACCATGTATGTCGAAAAAAATTTTTTTTAAGTATGATCATCTGCAGTTATTTGTACGTACTTATTCAACTTTAGGTCCTAGTGATATTTTTTACTCCGGTATTCGATCCAATTTGTTGTTAATTTCTTGGTCCAAGAAAAGGTCGTATCAGCAATTCAATATTATGATCTCTATGGTGTATGGTAACAATATGGTAAAACTATGGTAACTATGGTAAAACTTTTTAGATGAAATGTTGAGGGCAGAAGTGTATGCGCTGAGATGAGCAGTAATGAAAGCAAGCAACCAAACTTCTAATAATTTTAATGAGCTTGACAAAAATTTGACGACCATGATTTCGATCGACTTCATTGTTTCTTTCCGGATATTACTAGTTCGGGAGTAGACAAAATCCTTGACGAAAACTTATAGTACCGCCAGATCAATTCCGACTTGTTCAACGCAACGAAAGCATGAGTGTGAAATGTAGCAGGTGAAAACACATTGTAAAACACATTGATTGTTTATTTCATATACAGATTATCTCATTTTCAAAAAGAGTCGAATTGCATCTATTGAGACATGAACACCTTCGAAGCGGCTCTAAGAAGTGTATAGGGCTCTCCGCAACTTCCGGAAATGTCGTCCGTGTCGAGTGACATGATGGCGACGCCACCGAGGTTCTTGGATTTTGCAAAATCAGCCTAGAAAGAATAATAAGATTAGCTTATTTTTCTCACCAAAAGAAAATTAAAGCAAAAATAAAATATTTTACGCACCTTCTCTTTCACGCTTTGAGCATCTTCAAAACTGACCCAGCTCGTGTTGTCAGTAGCATATGATTCTTTGAGGTCCTTGTTGTAGTTAACGGTCCAATTCTTCGCTCTCATCAATTCGCAGACCTGAAAAGATTCGACATACTTTGAAAATTAAGCCCCAGTAGCGACACGTGCAAATTGATTGAATGTTATGTTTCTATGTGATTCTAGCAATACTTCTGTGCTTTACTTGAGTTTGTGCAGAGATCGAATACGGTCGCTGGAATGCTCTACAGGCATGCTTTTTTTGTCGTTCATTAATACTTTCAGCTTTTAGTGAACTGTCACAGGTAAATGATTTATCTTATGCTTTGTAGCATTGCTTTTTTATGTTGTCCTTGCAATTTTAGAGTAACTGTTGTCGAAATATTTTTTGGTAATTCACTAACACTGCACTACCCTCAAGCCGGGGTCACACTGCTCACAAGCGGGCGGACCCAGAAGTAACCGGAATTAATTTCTGGAGGGTGGGGTGTTCGTATTACCAGCTTCCGCCGCTAGAAAAATTAGTGGCACCCCTTTCGAGTCAGTTTGCTGACCGGCATCATCTGCTAAAGTTCTAGCGGCATGTGGTGATTTTTTTCTCCAAGCGCTTCAATATCATTTCTTGGTTTTCGCAATGTCTGATTTGAAGGACCTTCCACATTCACAAAACGATTTTTTTCTAACACTTTTCCATACGCGCGCACAGAAATGCGTTACTCGGGGTGAGGTTTGTTGAATACAGGAAAGGGGGGGGGGGGTTAAGAGCGGTGTCATGCCATTTTAGCTAAAATATTGTTTCACTGAGAGGGCAGCATGTGCTGGGGCATTGTCGTGATGAAATCACCAGTCCTCCATCTCCACCAAATCGGGGCGTTTTTGCCTTACCGACTTGCGCAGGTGTCGCAAAATTCCCAGGTTCACCCGAAGAAACAAACTTGAAGTGAAAAATGCCCGAATGTTTCGATGTTTCCGACAGTTAACGAGGTTGAGGGTAGCCTTGAACGAGGTTGGTCGTCGATCAATAATTCACCGGCCTTGATTGAAAAAACCACTCGTAGAGCTGCGATTTCTAAATAAAATCCTCTTTGTAAGCTTCCTGAAATATTACAAAAGTTTCTGCCGCCGTTTTCTATAAAATGAAACAGAATATCACGGCCGCTCGCTGTTCATTTATATCAGACGTTGCAAAAAAAACGAGGAATGATTTTAAAGCGTCTGGGAAAAAAATCACCACATGTGACTAGGACTTTAACAGACAACGCCGGTAGGCAAACTGAATCAGAAGGGGCACCGCTAAGCGCTGCTAGCGGCTGAAGCGGGTACTATGAACGGCCCGTCATGGCCCCCGGGATTTTTCCCACGCTCTGCTCCGGCCTTTCCCAACGCCCGGCTGCTGCCCAGCAGAAAAAGCGAGCCGAGTCAGTTCTCTATAGATCTCCGCATGCGGCGCGTTAAGAACCAAACCAGAAACAAAAACAAAATTGCCTCAGATCACTCTGTCAATTCTAAGCCCCCGGCATGAAGCTTGCACCTACATTGTTATCATCGTCAGAGCAGAGAAAGGTACGACGACCTTTCTTGGTTCGTAATTTTTATTCGCTGCTCCGGTCTTCACACTGTTTCATTGGATGATACCTTAGAACGCAAGATCGGAAGAAGAGAAAACCAGCTAGGCTTAAGACGTGTTTTTCCCATCGTCAGAAAGCCAGCTCGACCAGTGGCACACACCATGTTTTCGATCGACAGGTTTGTCACACTGCTCGGTACAAGCTGGACTGCAAGCTGGGAGACTTCAAAGCTCGCTTTCGCGTAACCGCCGCGCGGTGGCCAACACCGGCGCCAACCCCTGGAGCCCCACCGCGGGGGTGCTGAACTCCCTGCGTCGCCGGAAATTCGGGCGGCTCCTCTGCAAGTTGTGCACGCAGGGGGCCCTCGCCAAGCGCTCGAGACCGGCCTGTTAGAAGTCCATGGCGCCCCAGGAAGACTACCGTTGCGAAGACTGGTGCGAGCCTAACGTTCTTCACCCTCTTCAACCGCAACATACCATCCTCACCCTCGTCTACAGCTCCATCTAAACCAGGGGTGCACGACTCAAAAATGACGCGGGCCAAAAATTGTTTATTGGAAACTGCGCGGGCCGCACCTAGTGTGACACGTTACACCTTTTTGCTGCAGACAGGTTTTCAATATCCGGCATCATCGCACTGGTGGCCGTCTTCAGCACATCTCGCAGTGTCATGTCCGTCATAGAAGATCGAAGACGGTTCTTGTTGAGAGTCATCAGTGGGCAGGGATTTCCCAGATCCCCCTAGGGGGGGGTGTACACCCCCTAGTTTTCCTAAACACTCCCCCCCTTGAATCTAAAAAAAAAAATGCTTTTTTTTCAGATTAAGTAGAAAACACCACCTCTCAGGTGTATATATGGAGAAAGGGAAACATACATTACGGGCATCAGCATTTGGTTAATAGACGTCTGTAATTTAGCTAGTGGGCTAAAAGAGTAACAGTTTTATATTTTATCTAGCCTCGCCTCGCATCGCCCCCCCCCCCGAGCCATTGGGACACCCCCTTGATTTGAATCCTGGGGAAACCCCTGTCAGTGGGAACGTCTGCTCACAGACATACGTGCTCCCAAAAAGTGATGCAAGCTTCAATGCGTGGTCCACAAGGTTTCCGTACTTGCTCCTGTCAAGGCTCCTGTAGAAGTCAAGCAACTGAGACTCACGATGCATACTCTTCAGTTCTGGCGAGCACTGGAGGTCGATGAGTTCTAGCTGCAGCGTCGGACCTGTGTCTTCCGGTGCGACAGAAAACGGATCGTGGAACAAATCGTAGTTACTCTTCTCACTTTCGAATGCCTTGAATCTTTGCTGGAACTCGGAGAGCAGGTACTCAACCTGTGGAGCGTACGTCGCAGCTACCGTCTTCCGATTTTCGCCGGTGGGAAAGAGCTTCTGGCAGGTTGGAAAGTGAACTATGCTTCCACGCCCAAGCTGCAATTTGAAGAGGCGCAGCTTTCCTTGGAACGCGAAGATCGCGCTCACCATGTCCGAAATGAGATGGTCTTTTCCTTGGAGAGCTATGTTAAGCGTGTTCAGATGGCTTGAAATATCGGTGAGAAATGCCAGATCCCACAACCATTGTTCTTCCTCCAGCTCTGGTATGTGTTTCCCTTCCTCTTGCAAGAAAGCGATGATGTCGGCCTTCAGCGCGACGAAGCGACTCAGAACATTCCCACGGCTTAGCCAGCGAACTTCAGTGTGATACGGGATGTCCATGTGCTCACTCTCCATTTCTTTCAGGTACTCTTGAAATTTCCTGTGCTTCAATCCCCGAGCACGTATAAAGTTGACAACCGAAGTCACGACCTTCATCACATGGTCAAACTTCATCACTTTGGCACAGAGTGCTTCCTGGTGAAGCACACAGTGATATTGCTTCAGTTCTACACTACTGAACGCTTGAAGTAAGGCAACGGCTCCGTTTCTCTTTCCCATCATGGCTGGGGCTCCATCGGTGCAGACACCTGCGAGTTTTTCCCATGATAGCTTGAGCTTCTCGATGACGTCTTTGACCTCCTTGCTGATCTCTTCTCCCGTAGTCCGTCCGTGCATTGAGCAAAGCTCTGCCAGCTCCTGAGTCACTTCGAAGTTTTCGTTCACACCACGGATGAAAACAAGCAGCTGTGCTGTGTCTTTGATGTCTGTGCTCTCATCCAAAGCAAGAGAGTAGTAGACAAAATGACTGCAACTCCTCTCCAGCTGTTTTGATAGGTCGTCGGCAATGTCATGCACACGTCGTTGTACTGTCATTCTTGATAGGCTCAGGTTTTGGAAAACATACTTCTTGTCCGGGCACATCTCCTCAGAAGCAATCATAAGACATTCCTTGATGAAGTCGCCATCAGTAAACGAACGACCTGAATGAGCGATCTGTCGAGATATCTGAAAAGACGCCCGCGTGACTGCTTCAGATGTCTTCTTCGCTTTCGTAAAAATGCTTTGCTCAGCAAGAAAATTCCGTTTTAAGTCCTCGGACTTTGTTTTTCTCTCCGAATCCGAAAGAGCGCCGAAGTCGTGGGCTTGTTTGGTCTCGTAGTGGCGTCGAACGTTGTATTCTTTAGGAGCCGCGAGAGATTCTCGACACACAAGACATAAGCACTTTGATGCGTTCTCAATGTAAAAGTACCTCCCTGTCCACTCCTGGTTGAATTTCCGGCCCTCCTGGTCGATTTTTCTCTTCTTTTGAAGTGCACTCATATTCCAAGCGTGACACGACTAGGTTTTCTCTATCTGCAACAAGCTGTCACTAATCATGTCCCAACATGAGGGGAGAAAGGGCTGTAGCCTCCGTGGAAAGAGGGAGGAGGAAACGGGATGAAGAAGAACTGGAACAAGGATAGGAGAGGGACGCTGTTAGGGGTCATAACAACGCACTGGATGGCTGTACAGGCTTTTGTATTGTTGTTTTCTGTGGGTCTTGTGGAGAGGAATATTTGAACTGAGGACGCGAAGTTTCCCCCGAAAAAGAGGACTCTGAGAAAAGTAGGTCAACGGGTTCGAATGCTTTCTGCCAAGTCAACGGCCGCAGTGCATTGAATGACACGGTGAGCGGTTTCTGCGCTCAGCTGGGCCGCGGGCTGCGGCCGCGGGCCACACAAAAGTGCCCGCGTGCCGCATGCGGCCCGCGGGCCGTATGTTGTGCACCCTGATCTAAACCATCATCTCCACTTCTTTTAAAAGTGAATCCGTGCAACACCATCTCATCATCGTTGGACGCGGCGCCGTGGGCCTTCACGGTATGAGCGACTTGCCTTTCTGCGACGCTGCGGCTTTCCTGAGCCGAAATTAATCACTATCACTATCACCATTTAGTGCGAATCTAAAGTTTGACTGGCCTTCCCGATTTTGAGTGACTCAACTCCCTGTTTCTTACTGAAATGATTAGACGCGCAGTTTGTTTGAGCAACATTGTGCGCATTTGTTTCACACCTTTCGCGCTTCGAAAAGATGAACTTTCAAGTTTCAATCAACTTCTCTCCCTTGCCAAAGGTCTGTGTGTTGCGGCGTGAGGTAGGGAGCACATTTGGGGCTGCTCTAATGTTCCGTAGACCGACGATAATGGTGATGAGGATGATTCACAGATATTTCTTCGTATATTTTTTTTTTGGTTTGGTTGGAAGCACCACCAAGCGCCTCGCAGCGGAGGTGGCAGTAATGAAATTACTGTGATTGAATTACAGTAATTAAATTAGTTTTGAGGGTGATTTGTAATGTATATCATTACTTTTTGATACAGGTAATTTAGTAATGTAATGAATTACCCTAGTGGTGGCAATTGTAATTAGAATCGTAATTACTTTTCGAATATTTCAGCCATGTTTTTTTTTTATTTGCCCGGAAATGAACAATAAAGAAAGCCGTTCTTGCATTGGCAAAAAAAATAAAGTTTCTTTAAAAAATAACGAAAAGGGAAAAACAAATGCTGTTTTCGTTTGTGGCCGCTGGCTCGTGTGACCGTCGGACTGGGTGCCTTTGTGTGCGCGTTGCTTGAAGGTACTCTAGGTTGGACTGGAGGATCGTGCCACCTACGCTCTGCCGGGTTTGTGTTGCTGTAACCACGAATAGGCTTTCCCAAACATGGCTTTTGTCCCCCTTGAAGATTACCTTGCCTCGAAGTTCACACAAAGAAGACACAGCCCACAGGAATAATCAATAGCAAGGCAATTCGAACCCAGACGGATCCGAGGGTCGACAGCGTGCGCAGTCGGTATTTTGGGAAAACGTGAACCCACAGCACAGACAGACCCAAGGTCAGTCGGTTCGGTTAGGGAGGGCATGTTGGTTCGCCATCTCTGGTTTCTTGCGTGTGGGGTTGACGGTTGTTACTTTCCAAATGCAGAACAGAGTGCGTTCTTTCTTTTTGTTTAGCTCCTCCTTTAAAATATGTTCAGTAGTTTGAATGTAATTTCATTACTTTTATGCGGTAATTTGTAATTGTAATTAATTACTTTCGTGTAGTGGTAAATCGTAATATAATTTATTACATTTGAGTCGTTTTTACAAAAGTAATTAGTAATTTAATTTAATTAGAATAAATTAGTAATTTGGCCGCCTCTGCCTCGCAGTACTAGTCTACCGCGCGAAGTCAATGGCCTTAGGAGCGCCGCCAGAGGCGCGAACAGTGGCGTACCAACTTGTTTTTGGGGGGGGGGGGGGGCAAACCAGACCCCCCCCCCCCCTAGGACCAGGGAGGGAGGTGCCCTTGGTATCCCTTGGGCGCCGCCGGCCAGTGTTTGCCCTGCTAAGTGGCGGCTGTTTCAGAGGGGGTGGGAACACATGCCTTGCCCCCCCCCCACTCTGACAACTGGGGGGGGGGGCAGGAGCGATCCCCTTGCTCCACCGGTTGGTACGCCCACGGGCGCGAAAAATCTTGGAGGCCTGGGGTCCGCCCTCCAGAAATTAATTCAGGTTACCTTTGGGTCCCCCTCGTACATCATACAACAGACAGTCTGGAAACACGAGTCACTGCAATATCCGTGGTTCGAATGCCGCGTGCCAAGTTTTCCCATTTAACTCATCGCCATAGGGCATTCGAAGCACTAATCCTGCGGTGACTCGCGTTCGAACCTTTATACAGACTGTGTTTTGTTTGGTGTAAAAGACCAGTGTCCGAAATCTTAGTCCACAGCGATAAAAATGGGAAATAATATTCTCAAACGCTGGCTCTTGCGAAGAGAGGGGCTGCGTATAAAACAATATTTTTGCTTTTTACACCACTCTAGGTATCGCTGTTGTCCTTGGAGCTTCGTGACTATGCATTTCTGCCGTTCTTGTACTATGTCGGGTCACGTCACGTCAATCTTTTTACTAAATTTAGCAGGGAAACCAAATTGGGGTACATTAAAATATCCGCCAAATTTAGCGGTGAAACTGAATTGTCGTATAGGTCGCGTGGCGTCAGGTCAGATGACATAAATTTTCCCGTCAAATTTAGCGGGGAAAACGAATTGGTGGATGGGTCAAGTGACGTCAGGTCACGCGATATTAATTTTTCAGCCAAATTTAGCGGGGAAACGTAACTGGTGGCTAGGTCACGGGACGTCAAGTTGTCCGCTAGCTTTAGCGTGCAAGTTGAATTGGTCTGTAGGTCCCGTGACGTCATATCACGTGACCTCGCCTCTATCCGAGCCACGGGCATTCACCTCTTGCGCACCCGCCATCGTGATGCGGCACGACTCCGTGTACATATCTCCAGATGCCACTAACAACACAATGAGACGGGTGGACAAGGCACGGCTTCCCTTATATCACCCCCCCTCCCACACACACACACACACACTTTTTCTGCCACTCACACGTTGTTCTACGGCACTTTATGCAGCATAGTACGCCTACAAACCGAGCAATCTTTCTTCTTCTTCTTTTTTAAGTCCCTGGTTTATGTTTTTGCTGCTTGAGGACTGGATACCCACAACGTAGGAAACTCAGGGCGGGGCGAACCCCGAGCACCTTAGATTCGCTCCACAGCCAGTCTATAGCGGTATTAGCTGACAAGGACGTCGAAAAACAAATCACGAAGCAAAGAAACATGGACATCATAAGCTCCGCCGCGCCTTTCTTCAGCTCTCCGAGACCACAGCCACTATAAATCCGGGGCTTAAACAGAGCGCTCGAACTCGCCTCGTTGTAGCCCAAGGCCCCAGGAGTCTGTGTATACGGTCCCGGCTTTCCGGGCTCTTTGGAGGAGGACCCGAAGTTCGTGTTCTGCGGGTCCTCGAGGGTCCAGGAACGTGCGAGGGTCGTGATGCCCAGGACGAGCTTGGTGGAATCCACGCCCTCGTCCAGGAGCGTCTTTACGCTCTCTTCCTGCACCGAAGTCGTTCTTTTAGTTCACACGGCATCTACATTATACAAAGAGCAATCTGTGAATATGGTCTAAGACATGGACATGGTCCTCCCACCTTGGTCATACAAGGACTTCCTTCAGACGTGTTCGAAAACACGTGTGAAGCAAACATGCTTAGAACATGCTTGAGGTGTGTCCGTAGATATTTCTGTCATCATGTCCGTAGCAAAAACAGTGTCTATTGTACGACGCATGAGCAGTGGTACCGCGGGTTATAGAGCTCGTGTCATAAGAGCAATTGTAACGTCGTAGCAACAAGCGCGACCGTATGGAAGAATATGACGAGGATTCTCAAGATTCGGATTACGCCTGTCTCTGTCTTAGACTCTAAAGCCGGGATCACGCCGCTTGTACACAGACGTGTAAGCGTCATCTCAAAAGATAAAAGTAACTAAATTCCGTTGCCGATTCTCATAAGGAACGCGTTACCTAGACCAAAATGTAAGGAGTTACTTTTCTCGTTACTTAGATGACCAAATACACAACTGCTTTTGTTTTATGCTTTATTGTTTTTTTTTTTCACCAGTTGGTGCACTTAAGCAGTAGCTGCCTCAAGAAGTTTTCTTCAGTTATGTTTCTTCGCTTCATTGAGAACACATCTCCGGCGACGCTGAAGAGTCGTTCTACCGACGCGCTTGAAGGAACGGCAGTGCTGTGCTTCAGGAAGAGCTGGTAAATGTGGAATTCCCTCTCTCTTTTGTTCTGTCTGCTTCTAAAGTTTTAAGTTGACAATGTGGTTCGCGCCTTCCCGCCTTGGCAACCTCCAGGTTTACATTCGGTCTGTACACGATTCTAGAAAGGTCAACCAACGAACCTTATTGTGTTCGCTGGGTGAAGGACATTCCCAGGTGTAGAGTTCGGCTGATCTGTTCAGCGATAAACGTTGCTTTATACTGTCATATTGTTTAGTAGTTGTTTTTTTCGAATGGCGCATCTGCCTTTCTAGCGACAAACGCATACTCAGGTTGGAATTAAAGCGAGGCTATTTAAGCGGTGTTGTACACTTTACTTTTCAAAAGTAATGAAATACCGTTACTCGTTACTTGGCCTTACAAATAGCTAAGTACGTTACTTGTTACCGATAAAAGTAACTAGGTAGACGTAACTCGTTACTAGTAACGCGTTACATACATATCTGCTTATACATCATACAAAAGACAGTCTGCAAACAGATTCGAACGCAAGTCACCACGACATATGTGCTTCCAATGCAACATGGCAACGAAATTCAAAGAGAATCTTGGCATGCGGCTTTAGAAGCACGAATATCGCGGTGACTGATGTTTGCAGACTGTCGTTTCTATCATGTACAAGCAGCGAAACCCCGGCCTAAGCAAATGGCTATGCGGGTTCACTTTCCTGCACAACACAAGACAGCGAATCTCGGTGAACACTTCCAGGATCCCAGCAAATGACAAAGCTCGAAAGACGATTAGACCAGAATATGCGATGCGCGCATGGGACAACTAAAGCGCTGGATATCTTGGCTTATCCAAGTACTGCCAATTTTTGATCGTGGCGCGGGCGCTCCTATTGGATGCCGGCGACGCGTCGCCATTTTTGGCTCATGGCGCATCCCACATCTTGACACGCAAGCTCCCACAGGACGTATTCACTGGCGGCCATAGCTGTGTGCAAGACTGACGAGCGCGTGCTGATGGCGAGCTTCCACGGTTCTTTTGCAACGTGCATTCCACACCATCAAGACTGCCGGTCTTAGCAACCTATTAATGTGGGCTCGTTCTCACCATGCGCGCTAAAGAGCACCCACAAATATGGCGTCCAATGAATACTCCTTATTGGTCTGCTGTGGCTGCCGGTGACGCGCCGCCGTTTGTAAGCACGCTCTTATCGGTCTACTGTAGATGCCGGCGCCGCGCCGTCGCGACAAACTAGATAGGGGGCGGCGCTCTGCCATTTTTGGCTCACGTGCGTCTCAGCATGCCCCAACTTGGCGGTACTTGTTCGTAAAATTCACCCAGCCCTTTAGGAACAACGAGCCTGACGTTTTGCTCCCTCGCTTGCTCCAGCGCTCATCGTTGTTTCTCAGGTTTAATCGCATTCATAATTTCCTCCTTCATTGGGATCCTTCTATTTTTAGCCACGATTGGCTATCTCCGTGTCTCGCTGGAAAGTGAAATTACAGACCTGTTTTAGAGTGCACACAGCGTGCTAGTTCGTCTACACCTTGCGCAACTCGTACGTTTGTTTACCCCTAAAATGCGCCCAACGTGCCTTTGTTTCTCCCCGACTTCAAACAAGGAGGGCGCGCGCGTGGCTGACTCGTCATCACGCATTCCCTGTGTGTGCTTTATGTTGCCCTTTGATTGCTGTTCTCCTCCTTGCTTTCGGATGCGCCAAATACACTTTTTGAAACACTTGCTCGTTGTATACCACATTTAAATATATACAAGTCGTCAGCGCAGCGTTCGATCTCCTCCGCCCAGCACGCGCATGTTCGTCGCTTCGGAAATCGAGCAAATCACGCGCACGAACACTGAAAATGGAACCTGCCAGGATCCCTTTTTTCTGTGGCTCGCCCCGCGCATCTTATCATCGTTCCGCGACCAATTAGGTTGCAGCATCAGCCGAAAAGGATGTTGAATGACGAATCAAAAAACAAAAACAAAAGTGTCAACATAATATTTAGCCACGCCCTTTCTTCCTCAAGCTGTCTCAGTGACTAGCGTGGAGAGGATTCTATATCTACGTTCGCAAATTATCGAATGAACTGAAACCGTCTGTTTTTTTATCGGGCTGTTGATCGAGGTATAAACCCTGCTCGCAGGCTTAACACCTTCTAAAGACAGAAGAAAGTAAGTCTCTCAGGGGCACGTCGGCTGCCGCTCAGGCTTCCAAGAGGTCCCCATCTGGAGAGTAACGAAGCATTTTATCAATGGTGTTGCTTAGAGCCACTAAATAAGTTACGCTTCAGAGTAACGACACTTGGCCATATTGTGGCTTAAAATCATGGTTGCCAGTTATCTGAAGCTTTATCTGAAATCACAGGAAACGCTTTTCCGTCCTCCACAAAAGTTTAAACAGTCCGCGACAGAGAAAAGCAATATTACATGAGCTTCCTAACACCGAATCAAATGCTGAGGAAGTCGCACTTTTGAATCATGACGATCTGCAGTTGCGTCTGCTCTGCACAAGCCCCAATATGGCGGCGCCCACAACAATGTCGGGGAACGGAGTGCCGATACCTAAGCGCAGCTCATTTAGTGGCTCTAGTGTTGCAATTTAAAAAGGTCGTTAGCTATGCTCTGGCTTAAGCCTATGTTCCTTGACAGCATTAAGAGAGGTGTATTCCTTCACTTACCACGTTGGGCGTCTTGTAGTCGTCAGAAACGCCGTAGAGGGGCGCCACTGGACCTGTCTTTCCCGACCAAGGACCCCAGTAGTCGAAGGTAGTGGCTGTCATAAAATCGACGTACCTAAATGGCAAAAAAAAAAAAAGTACAGGTATTATTGGAACATTTGGTGTACTTCAAAAAAGCGTGAAACAATATTAGGTTTGAATATTACTAGCAGTATATTGCTTAGTGGGGTACAAGATGACGAGCATTTTGGCTTAAGAAGCCTGTAACTTGATGTTCGCTGTAAAATTGTAAAATAAGAACAAACTTTTTTTTCTTTTTTTTTAAGGTTTTTGCTTGTTGAGCACTTTGCCGGACGTGCAACAGCAGAATGTTATTTGATCACTGTCAGATTGCGCATAACTAGTATTGTATGTTTCCTCACGTTGAGTACATCAATTCGATTTCCTAAGTTGTTGTCGCTCTTAGATGTTGTCTACAGTTTTTAAACTTCTACTATTTCACGGCATTGCATTAGTTTATATGTTGTCGAGTGTCAAAGTGTTGATATATTGCATAACGTTTTTCCTTTTGTCAAACTCCAAAGTTTTTTTTTTGCTTGTGTTTATTTTGGACACTTTCTCCATTCGTGTACGTCATTCATAAATTTAGGACGCTTAGACGCTTCACAAACGTTAATTTTCTTATGCATTGTAACCCATGCTATTAGTCTTCAGAGCGAGAGCCGACAGGTTCTGTTTCCTGTCCTTACTTTGATATTTCGGCCAAGTTGTAGCCACCTGTCATGACTGCTTTAACAACGCTGAGCTGCGCTCCCAGCAACAAATCGGCTTTGTCAAAGTCTTCCTTCATTTCCTGCACAGAAACAAACAGGGAAAAAATAAAAGGTTGGGCCACGCTGAGCATTGTAAAGAAAAAGATACACAAAAAAGTGCAAAAGAAACCTTAGGGAAAGAAGCAATTTGTTATCATCATAAAATTCAGCTTGCCTTCCTTTAGTGCGCTTTCAATCGTCAAGCGGTCAGCGAACTCTACTGAAGCTTTTGTTCTTCCGGCTTCTATCAATTAGTACGAGACACAGTTTTTAGAAGCTTGTTCATAATAGACCGATGTCACTAGCCAGTTTGGCTACGCCACCGCTGCCGCAAAGCATCGAGGGAACTTTAGTCCTTCTGCACGTGCGACAACCTCGCAGGAGCTCTGCGCGTGAGAGCACAAGACATCACGAGCCGTCTCGTGCACTGCCGGTTGCCACCTGTGAACTAAAGTTAAAGCGGCGTCAGGCATGCGCCGAACGCTCGGTGAAATCGGTCTATTGTAGTCAATAAGACCTATTGCTGTCTTACGCTCAAGCCATCAAGGAGAATGCAGGGATTGGTGTTCCACGCGCCGCACGTGCTGGCCTCAGCAGTAGTAACTTTTCCAAAGCAAAAACCTAAAACAAATGGCATCTTGCACGCGCGTTCGTCAATGCTTTCTTTTGGTTATTTACTTCGAATCATTTATACAGGAAAGGCGTGCGCGTGCGCGTGGAATATCCCCGCATTCTCCTGATGCTTGGGTAAGACAGCAAATGGTCTATTGCTGTCTTACCCAAGCATCAAAGAGAATGCAGGGATTGGTGTTCCACGCGCCGCACGTGCTGGCGTCAGCAGTAGTAACTTTTCTAAAGCAAATACCTCAAAACAAATGGCATCTTGCACGCGCGTTCGTCAACGCTTTATTTTGGTTATTTACTTTGAATTTTTTATACAGGAAAGGCGTGCGCGTGTGGCGCGTGGAACACCAATCCCTGCATTCTCCTTGATGCTTGGGCAAGACAGCAAATGGTCTATAGGGACTTGTAGCAAACCGTTAGCGTGTTCCGCGTACCCCACTGCCGGAACCTTTGAAGCATGCTTTTAAGCGCACGTCCCAGGATACATCGTGGCCGTGGGGCGCACGCTTTAAAGCATGCTTCAAAGGCACAGGTCGTGCGGTACGCGGAACATGATGACGGTTTGCTAAAAGTCCCTACTGTCGTGGTGAGAACGGTATGGCGCGTCTGTCTCAAACGCCCGGCCGCATGTTGCCTTCCGTCGTGCTTTGGCTGCGCGTGCACGCTGGAAGCTCACGAGACGCCGAAGCGTTGTCGAAGGTGGGAAGATCGCTCTGCAGGCGGCTCAACACAAATCGAGCACTAAACGTTCCTAAACGGGCCTTTATCCGTTTCTCTTCGCTTCGATCTTTTTTCGCATTCTTCTTACTCTACCCGTATTGGAAAGGAGATCCAGCTGTCGCGCCCCTAGTGCACAGATTGAGAACTACACCGATGGGGACAACAATAACATAGACGATTTGTTTGTGTTTTGACGTAGCGCTCGACCCACGTAGCCGAACGTTGGCTCAGCGTTTGGTTGGAGCTCGCGTTCAGTCAGTGAAGTCGAACGCACACGTAGCGCACATGTATTGTTTACTTCATCTTTCTCGACTGTGCGCGGAGAAAACAAATGGGCGCGTCCCCACCCCTGCTCGTTTCGATCTGGATGAGCACCGTACCGGCGTGCGGTCGTGTATCACTACTGCGTGGTGCACGTTAAAGACCCCAGCCTAGCGGTTGTACTGCACTGGCTAAATTGCTCATCTACAGCGAGTGACTCGTCGCAACTTTGAAAAAATGGCTGACCAACTACACGCTGTATAAATATAGTCACAACCCCCCAAATGGGCGCGAGGTGCGCCCAAATGTTTGCCTTACGCGCAATCAAGTAAGTAAAAATGAAGAATCCAGTGCGCGTGTCTTGTGTTGGGTAAACAGAAATCCGGGGAAAGCAAGCTGGACATATATGCTCCCCCCATAGCTCTATCTCCTTGATAATATACACGTTTGCAAGAAGGGCTCCTGTGCGCCGCCATTTTGGGCGATGCTGGCGCCGCCTAACGTTTCCGCCATGCTGGGGTGCGCCAGGGGCACGTCACTGGGGTGCGCGATGACAAGATGGCGGCGTCTGCTGTGTCGCCGACGGCCGGGATTAGCGACACACTTACTGTTTCGGAACGCAGGAGGAGGTATCCACTCAGATTCGTAGCATCAAATATTGTAGGACGGGTCATGTTTAAGGGTTGGAGCTGACTTTTTAACGATCGCAGCCTCTGTTCCAGCACGTCGTGGAAGCCAGAGCTGCCGCGAGCGCAGCCATCGTTGATGCAATGGCCATGCGGCTTCTGGCGCTGGTTTACGTATTTTATTTAATTGTTTGTGCTTTTTTGCAGTCGAAGAGAACACCTGCATGTTTTATAAATATATATATTTTTAATTTATTCTTGCGCTCAGTGGTGTATGCTTCGGCAAGAGACGCTTGGCAACATTGTTCGATCAGCAGCGAACGTCCTGGCTGGAGAGTAGGCCCGCCTGACCGCGGTGCGCGGTTCGAGGTTAAGACGGGATCCCACTTGCAAAGGTGTATAGCTATCGCTAAATTACTCAAGCATCAAGGAGAAGGCTGGGAATGTATAGGTCTACGTGCCGCACGCTCTCGCCTTCCCCTTATAAAAGATTCGAGGTAAATTAACCAAAAGGAGGCGTTGCGTGAATCCGCGTGCAACATGCCATTTGTTTTAGGCTTTTGCTTTGGAACAGTTACTGCGCACACGCCAGGACAGAACAGCGTGTGGAGCTACACGCACAGAATTCTCCTTGCGGCTTGGGTAATTTGGTAAAAGAGGTCTATAAACCTTTTTAAAAAAAGAGCATATGGCCGGTGCCATTTTGAGTGTTCGTGCGTATGGCGCGTGCTTTGCTCGCTTACCGAAGCGACGAGCACGCGCGTGCTGGGCTGTGAAGATCACACGCTGGACTGTGATTTAGTAAACATTGGAAAGGTCTATAGACAAACTGACTATTCGGAGAGAAACTTAGGGGAGAAGGAGATGGAAGCGCGCGGGGACGCCACAGCGTCGAGCTCTGATTGGATTGAGTAGTGAGATATAGACGGAAAGGCTAAGCTGCCTTTGTCTTTACCCACTGTACGAACGCGTTCGGCCTGGAGACAGTGCGCGAGGAGCAAACGGCACGCTCGCTTCGATTGGAGGGAGACAGTGGTACAAAGAAAGAATCATCTAGCCTTTGTATCTACCCACAATCCTTTCAATCAGAGCCCGGCGCTCCGACTTCTCCGGGCAGTCCTTATCTCCTCCTCTCCCTTAATTTCCCCGCGTACACTTCGTTTTACATTAAGGACTTCTAGCAAACCGTTGCCATATTCTGCGCACCGCACTGCCGGAGCTGTCTTCGAAGCATGCTGTAAGCGTGCACCCGGGCGATACCGTGACCGCTGGGCGCGCGCCTGAAAGCATGCTTCAAAGGCCCCGTAGTACGATACAGGGAACAGGGTAACAGTTTGCTAAAGTCCCAACTCTGACCGCAGTTAACGCTACGATCCGACCAAGAAATCACACCAATAACACACAAAAAACGCGCAGGATCACGCGGAATTCATTGTGCGTGCAAGGTTCAGGCGGTGATAGTAAATGCAAAAGAAAGACGAACACTATGACGATACGCTCTTGGAGATGCTCGATTGATTCCATCGTAACGTAGCATTGGTTGCGGTCAAACTTCATGTGAAACGGAGTATAGCATTTTTTCTTTCTTTAAGCGAACATTGTGTGTCGTGAAAAATCACCAACCTTGAGCAGCTGCACGAAGTTTTCCTTGTCCTGTGCACCGGGGTCGTTCCAGGAGAGGACCAGACCGTTCAGTTTGTGCGACTTGCAGAACTTGAGCGCGCTTTCCACGAAGGTCTTCCGCTCTTCCTCCGGAGCGCGCTATTGTGCTGAATGCAGACTCTGCTTTTGAATTACGGCAGCGAGCACCTTGAGGCCTTCCTTCTTGTTCACCAGATTGGCAAATTGCTTGAGGTTACCTGCGTTGGAGGTGTGAAATCACGTAGTCTCCAGTAAAGGCGCTTTCTCACTCTGCGAAAACACTCGAAATAAGGTCATCATGTCCATGTCCAATTTCTGGTACTTGTCGCGGCTACATATCTAAAGGCTCAGGACCCAATTCGTGTTATCTCTTATGGCGAGATAAAGTACTGGCACGCTAAAACCATCTATGACGTGGCACTGGAATTGCATTTTACCATAGCGATGGTTTCTGCGGTATTTGGGAGATTAAACGTACAACTATCTTTTAGAAAAGGTCGTTAACAACATCTTCAAACGCTTTTTAAACCGAAAAATGTGGTAGGCTACAGTGAGGACGCAGCCACAGTAAGAACATGAAACTCCTTGTGCGCGCCACAAGGGTACAGAGATTACGTAATCAAACACACAACGTACATTTATTTACCCAATACAAATCTTACACGCTTAACTTATTTTACAGATAGTGGGAGTCTTACAATCTAATAGTGCAATCCTGCTCGCTCTCTATAGAAACAGACATGTTCCGCCGTGGTCAAAGGGGTGATGGTGAGGATTGGCATCCGCCTGTCTTGCTGCCCGAGTCTCTTCGCGCCGTTTGTCGACTGCGTGTCGAGCGCGGGAGCACCATAGCCACGCAACCGTGAAATTTCTTCAACAAATTACACATTTGGAAGCCTTATAACTCCTGATGAGCACCGGTTTGAGTTCGGTGGATTATACCTACTATGGCAGAGTGAGATCTCTCAAAAACGACCACTCCCACTCGGATGGACAAACGTACCAACGAACTACGCCTCTGTGAACGCTGCGTGTGAAGCTAAATTTAGCTCCGATGGCGTCATGCGCGACGTAACAACGGCGCCATCTGCGCACGACACATGCGTGGTTGAGTAATAGGATTTCTTTCCTCTACACAACTATGCCAAAGTAAGGCGCACGGGTAGTACGGCTGCAATGATATATGCGATATTGGTGTTACATATGTTTCCGTTACATACGGTTTTAGCAAGCGACCCCCTACTGACCAATATAAAAGAAAACGTTTCACGTCAAGAAAAGTTAAGAAATAATGATGCTGGATAAAATAGGAAGTACACGGAAACTGCGGGTGTTGACCCACTACCCAACAGATGGCACCAGTGTGTTCTATCGCCCAGAGCCGTATATTGGAAGAGTTTGGCCAGTTTATGATCTCACCGCCGTAACGCCCCCTCCCGAGTGAGCCAACCAGCCCGCGGCGCAGAGTGAGAGGCGTGAGCGCATGGGCGTGGACTCGCGGCTGCTCCCAGCTGTGCGGGGAGGCTGCCATTTTCATTCATTCGCCCGTTGGAATGCATAAGATCGACTTCCAAATTTCTGAAAGGTTTTTTTAGGTTTTTTTTTATTATTTTTTTGGTTGTGGCAAGAAAATTATATAGTGTTATTCCTCGGTGGGTAAAAAAGCTAATAAATGAACTTTTCTTGAGGTTTCCCCGCGAACTTTTATTCAGGCGAAAAATAGGTCGGCTCGTAGCAGACGTCTCGTAGACTCAACGGTGTTCTGCGCCAAACGCGCGTTGTGTCAAAATGGCGGTCGTTTCCTCTTTGCTCCCTTCTTCCTCTCTCGCACCTTCGGCGCTCTCCCCCTTTCCTTCACTTTTCTCGTCTCCAGCGCCTTCGTCACCACGCCTACTGGCCGGCCTCTCCCAATATAAGGCTCTGCTCTCGTCGTAAGAAATGTTAAGTGGTTTTAAGGCTTAAGGTCGTAAGCAGTTGTAAGTGTGAGAACGAGCTTTTAAACATCACTAGGGTTCAGTGTTTTCGGTAAATACTGATGAAACCCAAAAATTTACGCCCAACTGGTTCTATCCGGCTGGGGAAGAAAAACTAATTAGAGTTGCCATTTAATAAGAGCACAAGTTTCACGGGCCGAAATTTTCATACACAGCATCTTTATTATAGTCTTAGGTCGGAGTACAGCTCCCACAGAACTGACTGCGAGGCATGCTGCTTTGTCCGAGGACCATAACCCTTATCTCGTTTCTTTCTTTAATAGGTACCTGGGCGTTTTCTAAATATTCAGGTCACACGTATGTTCCCTGGTGGTTAGGGAGTCGCTTGCCTGTCTTTCATATTCTTCAGCGAAATCCCCAATAAATGCCACTATTTCGTAAGAAATAAAAATAAAATATATACCGAAAAGCACCGACTTTCTGAGAAAAAAGTTAAAACCCGAGAAACAACAACAACCCTGATGTCGAAGAAATACACACCCTCTAAACACGAACCCGAAACGTAACCTTTTAACCAACGTAACCCCGTTCAATTTGCAATCCCTGACGTCCACCGTGGATAACTTTTTTTTTTCCGGAAAGAGTTTTTTTTTTTTTTGACCGCCATATTTTTAGCAGTTTTGGATCATCTTTGCTGAAACACCCGGTATAATACATGTATTCAAAGCAACGAGCAGTGCGAGTGTGCTCGTTGTTTCAGAAGAGAAAAAAAAGTGTCTGTTCTTTTTCACACCATCGGCGCATGATACTGTCTTCACTGGCAAAACACACTTAACGAAGTCAAGAAAACTAATTACTGGTGTTTTAAGTAAGGGACTTTTAAGAGTATGTTATTTGGTTACACTCAAGACAACTTTTTGTGGCATTGCGGTCAAAGGTGCCGGAGAGCACCTTGAGCGTCGATAAGAGCTATTCACGCGTTCTCCTCCTGTCTTCAAAAATGACAAAGAAAAGGGCTGGTCTACCAACTTTGTACTTGTAACCTATACCACTGACCATATCCACCGTTTTTAAACTTAGTGCTAGCAGTTCACCTCGAGCAAATCGGGAGCGCAGCAAAAAATCTGATTAAAAAACTTGAAGCCGAATTCCGCTGCTCCTTTCCGAGCTCCTACAGTGCAAAGGGTCCGTACACATTGTTAATGTGGACTTGTATTCAACTGTAAAGCTAATGAATGACAAAGCAGTATTTGATTCAAACCCCTGTGAAATCTCCAACAGGATTCTATTGTATCTCTGGGTCACGTAATGGGTTCCGACACCTCGAGGATTTACAAGAAAGCCGATAAACGCGCCTTACCATTTCCCCCGTTGTCCGGGAGATCGTTCCAAGGATCGGCAACGACGACTTTGGACCCGTCAATGATGGCTGTGTTGTAGACCATGTGCGTGCACGGCGCAGTGTCCAGCTGCTGCGGCGTGCTCTTGCCGTTGTCCTTCCGGTAGAAGGACCAGCTGTTCCAGTAGCAGACGACCTTCTTGTTCTTGGAGGTTTCTGTCAAAAGGACAAGTGCAGGTGTTGTGAGTGGTGGCGCGAGCTCTGCACGCCTTACTGCTACAGCACAACTTACCGGAGAGTGCCACGCAGCAGTGGGTCACCAAGGCTAAAAGCGTCAGCCACTTCATCTTATCTGAAAATTATGAGTAGAGGTTTCATCAAAACGTTTCGATTACCAAGTACACAGATCCAGGGGAACCAAGAAACGGTATATTTAAAAGCAGCGACGCACGAATTTTACAGGGCTGGGTCTACTCTTTATGAAACAAGTCTCGCGCAAGCATGGTCTTGCCCTACAACCTGCATGACAGCAATGAAGTGTTTTCAGTATACTGAAGAGTTCGCTGCCATGATTATTGGTGCAAAAGAGCAGTGGGATAGTATCCAGCTTGCTGGGAGTGCACACCGCCTGTCGTCGTCACTATGGCTCGTGGTTGCACGGAACAGCTTTCTTGAGACGCGTTCCTTTAGTGCTAAACAAAGAAGGCAACTGCTGTTGTTGTTGTTTTTTATTGATGGAACTGTAACGAGGACTCATTACATTTTCTAGTAAATGGCGAATGAGAAGGCGTTTTTGGTAGCAATGGCAGCGTGTAGTAGAATAAACAAGAAGACGACATTATTTACAGGCGGAATGTTCAGCACGCGTATTCTTTGTCGTTTCTTAAAAAGAGTGGGTTCTTAGTGTCATGGGGACTTATCAAGTACAGTTTTTTTTCGGACTAAAGTTCGCACCCGGTGCATAGTCCGCACGCCGTGCATAGTCCGCATCTGTTGCTTAGTCGACACACAAATCTTCTGAGCCCACCTTGACAAATGTCTGCTTTCTTAACCCACAAAGAGGCTCGTATCGTACATAGTTACTGACATACTCCGTCATTCACAAAATTTATCACATCTTGTCATAATGAACGATCTTGACAAACGAAGTTCCTGTTTAGTTCGTACCTGTAGTCCGTCCGCACCGCGTAAAATTTCTATTCTCAAACATGTATAGCCAGTGGACGAGAGTCCGCAAAATACGGTAGTGCGCTTTTTATGTGGGCATTATCGCTTGGTGTATTGCCCGCGCACAACCGTTATCTGAGCCCTCGGCGTATGGCGCGGTGACGATACCTATAATAATAATAATAATAATAATAATAATAATAATAATAATCATAATAATATTTTATTGACCAATCAAAAGACATGTGTTACCGGGTCCGTCAAAGCCTACAATGGCTTGTGGGACGGGGACCCGGGAAACTGTCGTACGGAGTAACAACCTAGAAGTTTCGGGAAACATGCTTACACTCCAAAACAATAATAATAAATAAATAAACAAGGTGGTCATGCGCAAGCAATTCGTAGAAAGCACTGGGTTCCTGATAGCAAGAAACCTATATTCTTGCTAAATATTTAAGCGCCATTTTCTGGCTCCTAACAAGGCGAAGAAACGTAGCTGTGTATTTGTCACGCCTTGCACAAATAAGGTCATATGTAATATAATCTAAACCACAACACAAGGATGCATAAAATAACTAACAACACGAAATAAAATCTAAACTTATCACTGTTAAGATTGGTCTCACGGTTTAGACTCTGATGACTCCTAATCAGTTTGCCTGCATACTTTTTCCTCTTGCAATATTAACATATCTGACAAAGCACGTGAAAAACTTTATTGCTGTTTGAGCATGCAACGAGTTTGCGTTTAATCAATACGCCATTTTTTTTCATCGTTTCATTAAGCGTTTAGTACAATAGTAGAAAAGCGTATAACTGTGTGATCATTTAAACTGGTGAATGTAACAATGTAGAGGGTGTCCTCAAGCTGCGATTACTTTCTACATAGCCGAATTGTCGAATGCTTGATCAATATCGAACACAATAGCATGATTACTAATTTAGATACCATATATAAATTATCAGGGTTGAAACGAGCTCTTGAGCAAATGGGCAACACAAACACGTACACGTCTCAAACCCTCTGTTTGTGTTGTTCCTTAAAGAATCACGAACAAGACTGCGGGACATTGTTTGTTTGTTTTTTTCTCGTGGAAAATAAAGATTCTTATATTAATAATGATATTTTAAGTTATATGCCTGCTATATGATTCCGGGCTATTAGAATCATCGGAATCATTATGATTCCTTGTGATTGTGGGCAGAAATGCAAGATATTCCATAGGTTGCCCGCAAGACCCAATGCAAAAAGATATACAGAGTGTTTCAGAGAACTCAGGCCAAATCGCTCCTGCGAAAACTACTCATCGCAACGAAAAAAGACTTGTGTCGTTTCGCTCCTGGGCCGAGGACGCATTTAGGAAAATTATTAAAGTCCGCGATAATTAAGTTTTTAATTATTTTTCCGTAATTAACTTTTTAATATTGTGTTTAAGGGCATGGTTTCAATTAGGAAGTTCCTCAGCATCATCAAAAAACACTAAATCAACAAATTGCAGAACGATAGAAGGCACGCGACGGATTTTAGGGCTTTCTGAAAAACCGCACAAATTCGACGGGTTTTTAAAGGGGCGATGCAACAATTTTTGTACTTCGTTCAAATACCGCTTAGGACGGATCCCCGACGTTAATCACCTATGAAACACGCGTTCGTTTTTCACCCCACCCAATAGAAGTCCCAGAAAAAATAAAGAAAAACGAGCAGCGTTCACCCCTCAACTCGCAGCCAGAACAAGCGGCCACGTGACCTGGAATGGATTATATGCCGCCAATGTTGATCATAGCCACGCGCTGGGGTTGGCAAAGCACAGGACACGCGCTGAGTTCCAGACATTGTTATGGCTCGGCTATTGTCGTCGTTGAAGCGATTGGACACGGGCCACTACCCGAATGCTTCTCGAGCTAGTAATTATCACGAGCCCAAATCGAGTGCCCACGCAATTCTCGGGTACAATCTATGAACCGCATTCAAATATCGTCATTGGTGTGTACTGCGATCCCACGTTACGTCATCACATTTCGCAAAGGGAGATTGAATGAAAATGATCGCTTTGTCCTTGAAATTACACCGCAACAGGAGTTTCTTGGCCAGTGGCGTTGCAGTGCGAGTATCCTTGAGTCCCACCAGTGCCAGTAAGCTCGTGTAAAGTGAAAAACATTCCAACTGAATATCGTTGCACCGCTCCTTTAAGTTTCGGTTTGCTATCGGAGCGCATCTCCGCCCCGACGGTACCGCGCCGCGTGAGAGATAGTGCAACCAACCTCTGCTGCGCTGTCATCGCGCGATGCAGCAGAGGCTGGTTGCACTATCTCCCCACGAGGCGCGGTGCTGCCGGGGCGGAGATGCGTTCCGATAACAAACCGAAACTTAAAAACCCAGCTAGATGACTGGTGAGCGACTGAAAAATCCGCCTGGTCCGGGTATCGAACCCGGGACCTCTCCATTACAGGTGGAGCGCTCTACCAACTGAGCTAACCAGGGGTTAGATGTCAGTAGAGCAAACGGGTTTTATCAGCTGCCACCAGTCTAACACCAACAAGGGTGAAGCTTGCAATTTTAAGGTTATAATTATAATGCAATTAAATGCAAAGGTGCAAGCTAGCTGGACAAGAATGACGAAAATAATCCCTGGAGAAGGGGAACAAGAGGGACAAAGGACAAACACAAATCTCCAAACACAGCTAGATGACTGGTGAGCGACCGAAAAAATCCGCCTGGTCCGGGTATCGAACCCGGGACCTCTCCATTACAGGTGGAGCGCTCTACCAACTGAGCTAACCGTCGAATTTGTACGGTTTTTCAGAAAGCCGTAAAATGCTTCGCGTGCCTTCGATCGTTCTGCAATTTGTTGATTTAGTGTTTTTTGATGACGCTGAGCAATTTTCTAATTGAAACCATGCCCTTAAACACAATATGAAAAAAGTGAATTACGCAAAATAATTAGCAACTTAATTATTGCGGACTTTAATAATTTTCCTAAATGGGCCCCTGGCCCAGGACCAAAACGACACTAGCCTTTTTTCGTTGCGATGAGTAGTTTTCGCAGGAGCGATTTGACCTGAATTCTCTGAAACACCGTGTATACATATATAACGGTTCAAGAAATAAAACGCATGCATTTCTAAGGTTAAATTTGTAGAAATTAATAGGGGAATATAAAGAAGAATATAAAGACGTCCTCAAAGCAATTTTGAAAATATTTGGCTGCGGTGCGAATGTCCCCGAATCTTAGAGATGCCCTTTATCATTACTGTTAAATATTATGAAGCCACTAATTCCCAGTATTCTGAATTACTTCAACGCGTGCTCCCCATGGCTTACCTGACGGTGGGGTCCGAATGGGCGAACTAAAGTGTCTCGCGCCGAGTTTTAGAACGCGCTATGTATGGATGCTTTGCTTAAATGTGTCTCGAGCTCAGGCTATATTTTCTATTATCAGGAAAGTGCTGATAGGCCAGCTAACATAGTATCTCAACTATGCAGCAGAATATTTAGTGGGGGAAAACACGAGGACACATTCGTATGAACATAGCAGATGGAGAAGTCCGGATATCTCGATCTGACTGGGTTGGCCGAAGGCCACGTGGTATTGACTATGTAATGGCCGTCTTATCAAGCGGAACCTCTATGTGGCCGAGAGTGAAGCTGAACGGCTAATAATTGGCCTGCAACCAACGTGCTGAAGGAAGCAAGTCGGGCGGAGACTGAGTCATCCTTTGGAAACCCTCAAGTGGCGTAAATGCCGGACAAGGAACTTGAGATAAGCTGTTTGCTCGGCCCTCCTTTATCGGTATCATTTTAGATACGTGTGTCACACCACGAAGCAAGATATAACCATAGAAATAAGATAAAAAGATAGAGACAAGTGGGTGAACATTCAACACTGTGGAAACCCAAGACCGAGTTTTGCACGATGTTGTAATGTATACGGGCATATAGCCACTGTGATATATCGGTATTTTTAAGGTTTCAAGAGCTAGGAGCATATCGTGGTGGTTTTTTTTTGTGTTCACCATCTACCGCGACGTCTAACTCCGAGCGCGGCCAGAAGCAATAGGATGTGCAAGTTCGTCTGCTCCTACGGCATCTCGTATGATTGTTTACCCCTCAAACGCGCCCACGTGCTCTTGTTTGCCCCCGACCTCAACCATTGACGGCACTCGCTTGGCTGCCTCGTCATTGTGCGTTCAATGCGAGTTCTCCAAGTTGTCTTCTGATTGGCGTACTCCTATTTGCGTTCAGATGCGCCGAAGACGCATTTTGGAACACTTGCTCGCCGTATTGGCAAAACAACACGAAATCGCATAAACTAAAACGCATTGTCACGACGCATTCTCCGAGCTTGACTGCATCAATTGGCAGTAGCACACACAGTGAAACACAGGAAGCGTTTTTTGACCGAGTTTCATTGACACCGTTGGACCGCAGCTCTGGGTAGCGCTCAGATTTAAATTATAAGGAAGTATAGAAGTAAAGTAGGCGCACAAACAACAACAACCCTGTTCATCAACACGACATGGCCAATTAATTGGATCTTCGGCGATCCCAGCCATTTTCAGTCAAACAGCACTTTCACAAACATGTCACGATGTGTCGGTGTTGCTCTGAGTGAAACAAAGTTGATAACATGAAGATGCCTGCATGCGTGCAGTGTTTGTTGCTTGCTCGACTAGTGAGTCGATGCCCTTATCGTCCGGTGCATTCGCCTTAGTCGGCACATTCGAAGCTGAAATTTGTAGCCCGCCGTCAAGATAGGTCATTGTGGGTGCCCTGTCATAGCTTTGTGAAATCTGTAACCGCCGTCAAACTAAGCCAACCATTTCACTTTATGTATTTGAAAGAGAAGAAGAGAGGGAGAGAAAAGGATAGGTATATTCAACTCTGTTTTATTTACTGGTAAATTTGAAACGAGAAAGACGAAGAAAAAAATTGCGGTGGCTTAGCTCGGCTATGCCAGGATATACGTAGCGTGAGCTAATGCGCACAAAATGAGAGGCGCTATCAAGCGGCTCCGGTGCAGCGTCAGACTTGGCTACTGCGCAACGGAGGCGGACAGCTGAGCACGCGACGGCGCCAGTCCGTCTGCCGCGCTATGACGTCACTGCTCTGGAATGTGCAGACCGACGAGGCGCGTGCGGTGGCGGAACAACAGGGGCCGCCGTAACGTCCCTCTCCCGAGTGAGCCAAATCAGCCTGCGGCGCAAAGCAACAGGTGTGAGCGCATTCGCGTGAACTCTCGGCAGCTCCTCTCAGCTGAGCGGAGAGGGCCGCCATTTTCATTCATTTGCCCGGCGGATGGTGGGATCGATATCCAAAGTTTGCTTCTTTACTCTTATTTTTCAGGCTTGGCAAGAAAATGATATAATGTTATTCCTCGGTGGCTTACAAAGCTAACAAATTAAGATTCATTTTGAACGCAAACTTTGTGTCAGGCAAAAAAAGAAGAAATAAGCCTGTAGCAGACGACGCGTAGCCTCAACAGTGCTCCACGCCGACAGCGTTGCGTCCAAAACCTTCCACAGTAAGGAAAGATGGCAGCTTGTAGAGGATTTCCATTGGATTGGACATGTACACGCGCACTTGCCGGAACATCTTGTTTTGGTTTCGTTTCAATAATAGCGACAGGTGGATGTCGCACTGTCACCCTCATCTGTTGATCCCAAAAGTGGCTCATTCTTGATTTCAAAGAATAATCCTCGAAATCGCAACACTAATCAATGCTGATAAAAAAAAACATTTACGGTGCCATTTTACTTTGTCCTCCATAAAGAATTACTCAAGAATTGATTTTTTTTTCGTTTTTATTTGTGTTTATTGTCATGTTATTTGTTACTTTACGCCATTTCTTCGAAGTTTGGTTAATGGAAATAGCGGAGCATGGCAAAACACAGATTGAGGAGAATCTACTGATTTTTGTGCAAATCTACTGACTTTTTGGGGATCAATCTGCTGACTTCTTTTTTTTCTGTCTGGCAACACTGAGTAGAGCAAGGACGAGGTGACTAACGGAGAACGGCTACGGAGGCCGGCGCCGCCCCGCTGGTACCCACCGTAGCCCCGGCCTCGCTCACATTTACGCTCCGATATCCTGCGCAACTTCCATATGCCTACTCTGTCGTCGGCTTTTAAGCGGACGAAACTTGCATAAACTTCATCGCTGCGTTAGACCAGCCGACGTCGCTACGTGCGAAATTACGTGCGTCCGCGGCGACGGTAGCTGCGACGGGATTGCTAGACAGATAGAGATGAACAAACGCCGAACTTCAAGTAGATAAATGACTCGACCAAGCGAAATATTCGAATAAGGTAATGACTCGTGCCACCTAGGAGTAGCGACGTTGGTAGCTCCAACCACTGATACAACGCAACTGCTAGACACACAAACGAATGCCGAACTTACGTGGACATATAACTCAAGCAAATATCTGGAACAATGTGGTAACTTGCGCTACCTAGTGAGATTTCTAGCAGCTTGTAAAAAATAATTGTTTTCTACTCCAGGAATGATCGCGCGTAGCAGCACACATACATCATACAGACATCAGAAGAACCACATATTATACAGCACCGACACAGACATATACACAATCACAATCACTACAACGACAATCACGACAATACTCCCGACACTTCCTATTCGACACGCTGGTTTCCCCGCGAGGTATATAAGCTTGACGTGTGCGGGTGAGCTCTTTGGTCGCTGACCGTTACAGATTTATAGAAGAACACACAAAACACGGCGGAAAGGACAGCCGTGTGTAAAATCTGTTTGCATTTAAAACATGTGGAGGCAAAATCTATAATCTTAATCCGTTGCAAAAGATAACGATGTATTAACATTAAATCTTAAACCGGTCATGAAAAAGCTCAAATATTTGTTAGTTTCTTGCTTAGCCAGTGTTATGAGCAGTCCGGCTAGCTGGAATCAGATAGAAAAATAAATTATTGGGGATTTTATCATTATGTATTCAATAATAAATGACAATGATCGTTGCGCAAAGCATTTTTTATATATTCTTTTGAAGGACATCCGCCCAACACTTCACTTCCGCTAGTTGCAGTACGGGAGCAGACGCCTTCACCCTTCACTTTTGGGGCGTTTTGATGCAGTTTGTTGTCGTATGTCGTGTCGGTGTTGAGTGGAGCGGTGGGGCTCGGGAGTTTGTGACCGGTGTTATTCGTGATCACTGGTGTGGCGCTGATGCGTCTTTTTTACACCGCCACTACCCCGAACTTTGAAGATTCACGGGCCCGTAACACTGCATTATGCTGAATCGCGAGCTCCTTCTCTTTGACGTCGGTTTCCTGGTACCACTCTTGGATACTGCAAGCGTTTAAACAGTGCGCACCGTCTCGCCTACATCCCCGGTGACGTACTCGACCTGTCGAAACATATTGCTTCCGTCATTTTGGAGTACGCAAGGCAGTTATCTCGTTGCTCTGGTTTCGGTTATAAAAGCAAGGCAAAACGCTCGTAGTTCCCGCCCTCAGTACACGTTGGACATCTTCCACACTTTGACTCCGGATAACTGGATGAACGAGGATTTACATTTACTTCAAAGGTCACTCTCGCCGCGTCCTCACCGTTGAGCAGCAGGAGCAGCTGGCGACAAGCCGCGGATGAAAGGCTTGAGCATCAACAGCCCAAGTGCACTCGGTGCCGATGCGGGCGATGCGGGTTTCTGTCAACCGGTAGGCTAGCACAAACCGTGACCGTTCCAGCTCTTCGTCATGACACGGTGTTGCAGGAAGCAGTGTAAAATACAACTACACGGACCACCGAAGCAAACGCACTGTTATCGTAAATCTTGGCTTGTGATTGCGCCTTTGTAGATCATCTTATTCCTTTTGCTGGAGAGACGCAAACAACGGGCGTAACAAAATCGCTTGCATATTCCGCATACCTCGCAAAAGCATTTACCGTCACCTTGCGAAAAGCGCACCGTCCTGACTTCCCCTGCCTTTTACCTGCTTTAGAGCAGTTTGTACCTGCTAGTAGGTATGCCATTGCCTACTGAAACTGAAACTTTAGAAACTAGGGGCAGTGCCAGAGAGAAAAAGAGACAAGTTAGGAAAGCTTGCTCGCTTTCTCCGACTTCTCAACTCTCAAGTGATTGTACCATAATAAATGCACCAACGCCTCTTCCCAAAATAAAGGAAAAGCACTATGTTCACAACGTAAAAAATGGTCTCAGTTCATGCATCTGTGGGCAGGTAGGAAATCTTGCCCTAATTTATTCACACCGCATGATGTGCGCAACAAACTCACACGAGATATACAGGAAAATATCGGTGGTGACTTAAGTTTTCCTGAAATTCTGCATAACCGGTCGTTTGCAGGACCGAATCATCTACTCGAGCGGTGTGCGTCGCTGTGCAAACACGTCGCTGTGCAAACGCAGTCCAACACGAAGCATAAAAACGGCAGATTTAGGACAACAATCCGGAGTCCACTGTTCAATTAAAACGACGTAATTTTGTTGAAAACACCCGCAGCTTTTTACTCACGCTATCCGTCGGGATACTTCCACATTTTGAAACGGAACTAAGGAAGATTTACTTTTAAAGACGCTCGCCCCAGCTGGACTGGATCAGCTGACGACGACGGAACTGAACCCGTTAAACTCAACGCCACAACAACCAATTTGCGCTCCGGGTTAATGTGGCTTTCTACTTCAAGCACCGCACCACACACCACGAACGTTTCAGCTCTATCTCGCATCGCCGTGTTGCACCAAACAGAACGAGATCGCCGCAGTCAACGCAGCGCTGTCGTGAACCTTGGCTTGTGGTCGCGCACTCGTGGATCCTGCGACTTCCTTCGCTTTCAAAGCACACACGACGATTACGAATGACACTTTCCGTCTTCCGGGAACATCACAGGGGCACTTCTCCGGTCACGTCCTCGCTACATGTGTCCGCAAACAGCGGAGCTTCTGGCTTCCCGTCGAAGCGAAACAACGTGCGTTGTTGCTGGTTTCCCGTCGAAGCAAAACAGCGTGCGTTGTTGCCACATTTGCTCCGACCATACAAAAACAACGAAAGCAAACCGGCTCTAGCTTCCAGCGTACATCGGCGTTGCGCCGTGGTCAGATTTTCTCTGTCAGGTTTAACCTAAAGATGACCTACAGATGCAGCAACACTGGTACCGAGTTTTCTCATGGCGGCCAGCATGGAGAGCCGTAAATTCTGAGGAGGTTGCATGGGAAGCGGCGGCAGATTCTCCCCCCCCCTGGCCGTAAATTCTGAGGAGGTTGCATGGGAAGCGGCGGCAACTTCGCTTGCAGTTGAAGGGTTGAAGCCAAAACGAAACCAACTGCAATGTCACGTGTTCAAATCGAGGGCATGCTTTTTATATCCATTTTAACTGTTTATAAGGAGTAATTACACCCATAACTGTATTTGTGGTGTGCAAGGAACTATTATCAAGACCCCTAAAATAAATACAAACCTCGGCGACAAAAGAGAAGCCGCATTGCCATCGACCAGAAAAAATGGCAGCGAGCACGGTAAGCGCCCAAAAGCGCCGGGTTCGCCCCGTCCCGCGACATGCCGTAATTGCATTTGGTGCCTCTCTGTCTCCGAGACATGTTTCTTTCCGCGGCATTTGTCTTCACGGATCTTTCTAGGTGTGTCCCCAAGCATTCCGATGCTTCGATAGCCGGCAATGCTGCGTTCGTCGCCGGGGCTGATGCGTGTTTTCGAGGTCGGCTACACGGCTATGCGTGTATAACCGAACCAAAACACGTTTTTTACAACCTCGCATGATTTTTGAACGAATTACTCATTACTCAACGTGTAAATTTATGGTAATTTGTGTAAATAGCGTGTTTTTCACCCCAAATATTCACTAAATACACGGGACTTGCTAACAGTGATTCGCCGATCACACAAATGTCATTCGTTGTAAATGGCATTCGAGTTGCCCGTGTGGCACGGGTATAAGAGGCGCCAATGCCATCGGAGCAGGCCACACACCCTCGCTCCTAGGCTCACTTCCAGGCGGCGTGACCTGTACCGCGAGCCACGCGCTCCTCTATACGTATTTCATTTTTCCCCGAGGTAGAATATATATAAACTATTTTTTCAGACGTCCACGTCTTGTTAAAGGATGTTACATAATAAAAGTTTTCAAACCGTGGAAAACAAAAGGGTGTGGTTTTATTTTATATTGATGATTTTCTTTAAGTGTTTTAAAATCTGCTTCCACGGATTTCTGTTTTAACCTGACCGCTTTGCATACCTAAATTGCTCACGCATACCGTGAAGCGAACATGTCGTTAAACAGTTGAATTTGAAGGATTTGATTAGGTTACCATGACATAGAACTTGAAGTTAGCAGCATCTGTGCCTTGCATACACGCTCCTCCCCGCGAACGATCTTCACAACCCAGCACGTGCAAATTCGTCAATTCAGAAAGAGAGCAAAGTACGCGCCATACGCACAAACGCTGAAAATGGCATCGGCCAGAAACCCGTTTCTGGATCTGTCTATGCGTCGTGTGTTAAGCTACTCCTTGAATGTCTCGCCACGCTTCATACAAAGTACGGATATCCCGGTAAGCTGAGGGTGCTATCACGTCGTTAAGTTCCCGTAACATAGTCGAATGTATCCAAGCGGCACTGTGTGATAAGCTTACAGGGTAGCGAAGGTTATAGACACGATATTGTGGCTTTGAAATGTGTTTTCGCATAACTCTCGCCCGCTCTAAAAGCCACATTTTAGAGCAAGGATCGCGGACTTGCTCACGCTTATCGCACTTACTCTCTTGTCAGAGGGAGAAGAAGAGAAAGCCACATAGCGGACGTGTATTCTATTCGCTCCTATTTTCTCTGCTTACTGCTACTACGTTGCCCATCGCCAGTGAGTATTTTTTTCTCTGACTTCATCATAAGCAGTTCTTGCTGGCTTGCAAGGTTCTGGCTGGCCCGTTGCGCGGCACTCCAGCCGGCAAGGCATGGAAATTTCAACTTCCTTAGTCGCCGCCATGGCGGAACCGCTCTCGCCTGACGACGAAGAACTCGCCAGCGTATCGGGCTCAATTGCCGACGACAATCAAGGTCCGTTCCAAGATGTCGTCCGCGGAACAAAGAGACGCTGCCCAAGTCAAGGCTCTGGTTCTAGCGAGAAGACTATCATCACCCGAACAGAGGCCACTGTCGGTCTCGTAGTTCTTTTCACTCCTGTGGATGCAGATGTAAGAATTGACTCCATCAATTCGGTTCGCCTCACGTCCACTCTGGAGACGCTCGTGCCTTCGTGTGTTATTGAGGTGCGCTATAACAGGCGGAAGAATCTCCTAGCGATTGACACGCGGAATGGACAGACGACACGTACTCTTCTTGGCCAGACTACGCTTTGCGGTATGAAAGTGCGTGCTTTCGAGCCTCGTGGAAAGGCCTCCAGCGTTGGAATTGTCCGCGACATTGACAGCACCCTTTCTGACTCCGCAATACTCGAAGTTCTGCGCTCAACAGTAGGCATCCGCAACGTCCGTCGCATCGGCAAGTCCACTACTATTCGTGTTGAGTTTGCTTCTCCTACACTTCCTGAGCACGTCTACGTCGGCCTGGTTCGACATGGCGTCGACTTGTATGTCAACAACCCCATCCAATGCCACCGATGCGGTTTGTTTGGCCATGTTGCGGCTGTTTGTAAGCGGTCGCTAACTTGCCTCCGATGCGCACAGCCTCACGCAACTACGGAATGCAAAGGCTCGAGCACTCTCTGCGTCAACTGCAAGAAACCACATGAAACAACATCACAACAGTGCCCATTCTGGCAAGCTGAGCGCTCCGTGTGTCGCTATCGCTGCGAGAACAATGTGTCCTTCGCAGAAGCACGAGCCCAAGTTGACAAACGTACGGCCGAGCGCGCGGCTCCACGAGCCGAAGCTGCAACAGAGATGGTTGTTCTAACTGAAAAACTTCAACGGAGACGACGTCATTCTCGACGACGCCAGGCGGAACAACCTACTGCAGACAAACAAGACCCGTCATCATCGCTTGTCGCCGAAGTCCCGAAGCCAATGGACACAGAGCCTCCGCCTAAGGAAGCACCTGTCCTTGTCTCCTCCGGCGAGAACAACGGGCGACAAAGCTACAAAGCAGCGCTGCAAAACAAGCCCCCATCGTCGTCACCACCAGTTCAGGCCGGACCTGTACTCCCGGCCACTCAAGCTCCTCTAAGTGTTGGACAGGAGGCGATACCGTCCCTCCCAAATCCAAGCACCCTCACTTCCTCGTTAGGTAGCTTCGTACGCCAAATACTCGTCATAGCGCGACAATTTCTCCCGCTTCTACAGTATCCATGGGCAAACCAGCTCCTGAATTTTATCACACTTATAGAGCCTCTGGTCGAAAGTTTTCTGCGATGAAAGTTTTTACTCTGCTCAGTTTTATTTTTATGGCTTCCTGCCCATCTATTTTACAATGGAACGCCCGCAGCATCACTTCTAAATTAGCAGAGTTGCAGTATTACCTTTCATCTCAGCCGGTACCTATACTTGCAATTTCGGAATGCCGCCTCAGACATGGCTCTCGAATTCAGCCCTATGTCCATTACCCTAGCGCGGCGGCCACGCCTAACAGCTCGTCACGGGCATCACTCTTTGTTCACTCTAGTGTGCAGCAAGCTGCAGAGGATGTGTCCCATCTGTGTACAGAAACAGCTGAATTTGCAGCATGCACGGTCATATTTCGCTCCTTTAAGATGACCATTGTGTCTGTATCATATATATGTCCTACTGGTCGCTTTGATGCGAAGTGCATTCGTAGCCTACGTCTTCAATTTCCTGGTCGTCTCCTTATATGCGGAGATTTTAACGCACACCATCCTCTCTGGGGTAGTAAACGCACGACGCCTCGGGGTACGGCTCTCGCAGATGAGATTGAATCAACAGATTTGATTATTCTGAATGACGGCTCTCCTACATTTTTTGGTCATCGCGGAGAACCTAGCGTGCTGGACCTTACTCTCGCTTCCCCAAATCTAGACGTGTACTGGTCGTTGGATGCGGACACACGTGGAAGCGATCATCTTCCAATTTTGATGAATATACCCGAAGTGACCCGCCTCCCACGTCGTCAATACAGTGTAACAAATTGGGACGTATTTCGCGACAATTTTCGCTTTCTTGAGCCGTCAGAGGATATACTAAAAGCTATTCCTGCATGTCTCGTTCAATCCACATATAAAATATCTTTAAGGATATCTCAGCCGTCCCCGGATTTGAAGTTCGTACGCTTACGTGCTGTTCGCCGCCGCACTCAGCGTCGTGCGCGCCGATCTGGCAAGGTCTCCCATTGGATAGACTGTCGTCGTGTTACGTCAGCTTTACTCCGTCATACTCGCGCACTTCGTCGTCGACAATTTCGTCAATTTGCCTTGTCATTAACTCCATGTACACCTAAGCCAAAGATCTACAAAGTACTGAGAGGTATGGGCTGCTCTCCAACACCTCGAGATGTGTTCATCGCCCTCAGTCTTAAAACTGGCCTTGAATTATCACGACTTGCAGATGATTTTGCGGTGCGCTTCATTGTACCCCAACGCCCTTCTGGATCTTCATATCCTCGATCACTGACTGGTCCTGCACGAAGTCCGGAGAGTATGGATCATCCTTTCACTATGTCGGAACTAGATGCGGCTCTTAGGAAATGCAAACGCCACAGTGCTCCTGGGTCTGATGGCATTACTTACCAAGCATTGCGTAACCTGAGTGACAAGTCACGCGTCGTCTTGCCCGAACGCTTAAATTTGGCGTGGACTACTGGTATTCTTCCGCAAGAGTGGAAGCATGCTGTAGTAACCCCCATTTTAAAACGAGGCAAGCCTTCGTCGGAATTGTCATCGTACCGCCCAATATCCTTGACCTCGTGTGCTGGAAAACTTCTAGAACGCTTGGTGCTTACGCGTCTCCAGTGGTACCTTGACGACATTGAAGCACTGCCACCTGAAATAGCGGGATTCAGAAGTGGACGCTGCACTGCTGACTGTATTGCGAGCCTTACATCAGCGTTGGAAGACGCTCGTTCACGAGGAGACACTGCTTTGGCAGTGTTTCTTGATATTGAACGAGCTTTTGACTCGGTTCCACATGATGTAGTTCTTGCCTGCTTGAATCACCTTGGCATAACAGGAGGAATGCTAAAATATTTCCAAGAGTTTCTGAGCAACAGGACAATTAGTGTTTGCTTGGGCAAGACTACGGGAGCCGTGCATCCACTGTTGCGTGGGTTACCTCAAGGTAGTTGCCTTAGTCCAGTGCTATTTAACATCGTAATGACGACAATACCTTTATGCATGCATAAATCACCACACCCTAGTGGTATTATCATCTATGCAGATGACATCTGTTTGTGGGCTTCCCATTCTGATCGACGCATTCTACGTCCTTTTATGCAAACATCCCTCGCGCGTGTTGCAAACATGCTAGAAGACCTCGGACTTTCCGTCTCAGCGCAAAAAACAGCGGTGCTCGCTTGTTCCCGCCGCCCCTTCCGTCATGGATTTCCGCGGCTTACTTTATGTGGGACTCGAGTACCGCGCGTGCGTAACTATCGATACTTGGGGGTCGATCTTGATTCCCGATTATGTTGGCGTCGGCACGTTACGAATCTTGTACGTCAGACGGCGATGACGACATCTCTTATTCGTCGACTTCGTGGACTTGAGTGGGGATCGGCCCCTAAAGCCCTACTATGCGTGCACCGGGCGCTTAACCTTTCCCGCATTCTTTATGCGGCGTCATATTTGCCGCCTACGCGATCTCTATGGGATCAGCTGGAACGATGCCACCGAGCCGGAATAAGAATGGCTCTTGGCTTTCTCTCGTACTCTCGAATCGATGCAACGTGGATTGAGGGCCGAGAGATGCCGGTAGCTTTACACGCTGTGAACCATGCTCTTAAACATCTGGTTCGGCTTGCTGAGTCGACCAGTGGTGTCTCGCTGTTCACTGACATGCAACAGCGTCATCTTTCACAATATGGCGGTCACTGCACCTCTCTAGTTGAGGCTCTCGGCTTCATGCCGCTCCGTCCATTCTCCTCCAGTTGACTCCCCGTGGAGCAAGCACCCGTTCACCATCTACGAGGACATCCCGGGTTTCCACGGAAAATCACGACACCCCTGTGCGGTTAGTCGAGCCCTGACAGAGGAGGTGATGACGTCTCGACATTCCTCGTTCACGGCCATTTATACTGATGGCTCTGTCGACTTCATTCATGATGTCGCGTCTGCAGCTTACCACATCCCATCAGAACCCTGCTCATGGTCAGGACGGTTCGACCATGCCGTGTCGTCGACTACAGCTGAGCTGAGTGGAATCCACGCAGCTCTTCTTCACATCACGACGAAACCACCAAATAACTGGCTTTTGGCAACAGACTCTCGGTGTGCGGTGCATAATATCCTCAGCAGCAAAGGTGCCAATACTGATTTGGTTCGTGAAATAATTAGTCTGGGTCATCTACTTGTCTCCCATGGCTCTAACCTGCGAGTACAGTGGATCCCTTCGCACATTGGCTTACCCGGAAACGAGATGGCTGACCATCTGGCCTCCACCGCTCTAAAACTGCCCACTGCGACGTTGAATCTCCCCAGCCACTCTGACCCGAGATTGGCTATTAAGACTTGGATACAACACAAGCATCCCGTTTCCAGTGTGGCGTCTGATGAACCTCCTCCTCCAGCTTGGACGCGTGGCCTAACACGGAAGTTCGCTTCCCTTCTCCACCGCCTAAGAGCAGACTGCGCGTACACGCAAGTGAACCTGCACCGCATCAAAAAAACAACCAGCCCCTTCTGCGAGAACTGCGATCAGCCAGAAACGCTGACACATATATTTTTTGAATGTGGACACTACAGTACAGAAAGAGCTGTCCTTCTAGCTTCACTGAAGAGCCTCGGTGTTTCACCCACCCTCGTGGATATGCTATTCCCCAAGGGTCCACCATCCACGTGCACACGTCTCCGAAAGACTGTGTTCAGCTTCTTGGATGCCTGTGGGCTTCTGGCAAGGCTGTGATGAGTGAGAAAATACGACCGCCCACTTCTCTTTTCGTGCTTGTGTGCCAGTGATAGTTTTTCTCGTGAAGTTTCCTGCGGGAATTTTGTGAACATTTTGTGATGCTCGCGTTCTAGATGTGCCCATTTTCTCACTTTTGACTGATTTCTTGCCGACTCTTTATTTTACTTTAATTTGTTAACTTGTGTTTCATCATCCTATATTTCTCATCGCCATCTGTTCCCCTCCTTTCCCCTGCATTCATTCTCATCAAAACTGCAATAACCCAAGCCCGTGAAACTTTTCCACAGCCAGTGAGAAAAACCTCACGTCAGGCAACACCACCACCACCACCACCACCCCACTCTCTTATCAGCGTAGTCGCCAGTTGTCTCTCTTATGTAGAAGTCGTGCCAAGAATTTCCATGGTTTGCTGCTTCTTTTAATTTCTTTCTCACGGCTGTCGTAACGCAAAAGAGTAGGAAGTCATTCTGGTCCGCTTTTGCGTTCTTTTATTATTTGTGGTCCAAACTTCTACTTCTGTTCTTTTCTCAGCCGGTTGTACATTCTCACAAGATGGTACTTGAGCGTTGCGAAGTATGCACACTGCAATCGGTCTCATGCAAACGAACTAGCATTGCGTTATTATGAATTTAAAAACAAAATTCAAATTAAGCCCTAAATTTGTTAGAGTTCCAACGTTACGGGAGAGACTCGGACTTTTAATTCGATAATTTATTGAAATATTTCGTAAAAGGCAGGCAGTGGTTCAAACTTTGTTCTGACTAGAACGAGGCAACGATAATCTGATAGCTTATAGTTCGCCATGGCTGTAGTGCCACCACTACGAACACGCAATTACGGGTTCGGCGCCTGGATGGCGTCACCGATTAATGCGTTTCGCGTCCTTTTTTTTTTTTTTTTGCCTATACGTTTAAAGTTGTCTTGAAGCGAGAACAAATTACATCCAGAAAAGCCTGAGTGTCATGCTCTCGAATGTCGGGAGCCTGGCGATTAGGCGTAAACACTCTTCTACAAAAAAAAAATATGAGAGAACACGAGTGTTGTGTCGTTGCGGCGTTCCAACTCCTGGCTGCTGAAACTTCCGTGAACCCTTAAGCTGGAGAGCAAGCAACCTGCAGCATAACAGGCGCCTGCCATAGCCGCCACTGCTGCCTTGACTCCGCCAGGGTTGCTCCTGGCAACAGCATGACGCTTCTACGACGTCATAAGGCGGCAACCGAGGGACCACTTTTAGAATACGGTAAGCACACGCACACCAGTCAGAGAGGCGTTCTTGGAACCATAGGGCTGCCAAAGCGAAGACGCACCGAAGGACCCTTCAGAACTACGGGAAAATTGATGACGATGACGCCTGCGCAGCGACGCAAACGACGGCGTGATCGAAGCGCCCCTAAAGCGCGAAACACATGTACGGCGAAACCGTCCGATCCGACGTCCGACCGCGCAATACGACGGTCGGAGGCGAGGGTTTTCAACGCTCTCCGGTGCTACGAAAACCTCTCCCCCAAGGTCATTCCGGCAGCACGCACGTCGGATCGGACGGTTTCGGTCGTACATGTGTTTCGCGCCTAAGTAGTAGCACGGAAGTTTCGCTGTTCCGTGAATAGCAATAAGCGTCGCCATGCTAAATGTTCTGCTCCCCTCATCTCAGGGCCATGTTCGTTCATGGGTCGGGAGGCTTTGGTCCGTTAGCGACTTTCCTCTATTGCAGGCCGGTTGTAGAGCCTCTCCCGCGTCGTCAAAATAAAGTGCGTGTTTCTTTTTTGTTTTGTGTTTCTTTTCCCTCTGTCTGTGCGATCGCCTGAATACAGGTGTCCTGAGTCGTGGTGAGGAAGTTTAACTTACGAATGGAGCATACCGCTCATTCAAGCTGCTTCTGTGCTTCCGTTCTTACGATGACTCGCAAAACGTTATGCTATTTTGCTTGTTTTGATTTTTTTTTTCACTTACGAGGCATTTTTGTTTGCATCATTTGTTGGGATTGATTAGTACACTTCCCCGGAATCTTAGCAAACTACGCGTATCTTTTGGTCTTTTTTTTTTTTTAGAATATTCCTTTTTACTTATAAATATTGTAAAAAAACTTTGTTGCACTTTTGACAGGTGTTGAAAACCGGTCGGACTTTTATACAAATTGTGTTTCTTTTTTAGCTTAATATATTGATATTTTAAGCAAAGGTATTTTGGAACAGTGTTGTAGGCGTTACAGAAGAAAGTAAAACAATATGTTACTCGTTACTTGCAAACATCAAGCTTCTTTTGATTATTTTGATAAACCCGGGTAGAACAGATTGTGTCAGGCGTGCATTACGCGCGCTTTATGCGAAGGATGTTGTGTTTTGAGGAAAAACTCGGAAAAACTCGCCGGTAAAATTTTCGTCAATCACGAAAACTTCAGAATTTCGAGTTCACCATGGCAAAATGAAAAGCGAAAAGACTATTTTACAAATAAAATTCGTCAGAGGACAGGGTTCGCATCCCTAAAAAAACCACGTCATTTTTTTTTTTTGGGGGGGGGGGGAGGGGTATTTACAGGAGGGAGTTTCCCGTTTTTTTTTACAGGGTTCGCACAGTACAACGGGTCACTGTACAGTGGTAATCACACTTGTTCACAAAGCGGGAGAGCTCGGCTTTCTGCGGCGAGCGCTCGAGCGCCGGCCGTCCCATTCGAGTCGCTCCCCAACAGTACGAGTGTCATTGCGCTAACTCCATCGCTCGCCGCGAGGGGGCAATGTCTGCCCAGTCATAAGTATAACAGAGGGGCGAGCCGTCAGCGTCTAAAAAGATCTGCACTGGTACGGGCCAGAACGCGAGCCACGGGCCGGGGGCTTCACGGCTACATTCATGAAGGACCCGGGCTGGGTACGGGCCTTACATTCAAGTCTACAAGGGGGCCAAAGCGGGCCAAGCCGGCCATTCTTTTTCTTTTTAGCGGCATGTTCTTCGGAAGCGTGTTCGGGGGTTGGGAGAGGAGCCAAAGTGGTGGATAAACAGATGCTAAAGCATGTGTGTGTGCGTATATCTATTTGTACGCTTCGGTGTGCGCAGTGAACTCTTTTCCAGGGGACTAGCGGCGCGGCGGTCCCTCTTCGTTCCCGGCAGCGCCGCCATCATACCATCGCTTCTCACCACCAACACGCACACACACCGTGACACACGTGCCTACACAATGCGCACCCTCGCCGGCATAAATCATCTGTACGTACGAGTGCTTGCATCCCCAATTTGGGTGAAGAGGAGGTTACTTTTCCTGAACAATTTCTCGACGACCACCGCAAAAGACAGCGACATTGTTGTTGTTGTTTCGTTTTTTTACGGTTGTGCGAAGCGAGAGTGGCTAATTTAAAACTTTGTCCGTATTTTGCCAAACCCGTCGCGATGTTTCCCTTCCTTTTCAACTGTGACACGTGGTTTTGTTTACTGTTGCTTCTCATTTTTGTTTTTCCGCCCTTTCCGCGCAGATTTGGTCGCAGAAAAGGAAGATCGGGGTGATTTTCTTAACAAGCTGCCTAGGCCTGCAGACAAAAAAATTCTGGAATTGTAACAGAGGAGTTTGTGCGGCCATTCCTAATCAACATAGGCATGACTATGACAGACATTGTAGCGTATCGAAAGAAACTGCTTGACGCCATTGCATCGCAAAGTACTATCGCGTCTAACCTAAAAATTCAAGGCTCGGAATCTGTAAATATACCCAGGTTGGAATACCGAATAAACCAGGTTGGAACAAGGTTGGTATTTATAAATAAACCAGAGTTCTTTTTTTGCTTCAGATCCCATTGTTTATTTGCATATCAATTGAGTTGCATCCCAAAGTGCATAACGGGATACGGTGGTCTCTGCTACATGTGCCAAAAACTAGACGTATACTAGATAACGCTCCATCTTTTCCATCAGTACCTACAATTATCACAAAATTTATTTATAAAAAAGTGGCGAAATCATTGCGAGGTCGCCGTACTACGTCAAACAACGTGCGGAGATAAATAAAAAAAATTGCAGCATGATTATTTTTATTTAGAGAAATCTGAATGTTTTATGTGCGGAGCTAATTTTTTCTGCAGTTTTATACGTGCTACAGAGTGCAGACAAATATATCAAAAGGCGCGCTTGTAGCGCTAGTAGCAACATGTCCAGATGAATATTTCAAAGCAAATAATTAAATAAGCATCACAACTTGTCGATCTACGTCCCCAAAGCAGCTGTTCACCATTATACCGCAAATACAAAAAGAAAGTTTGAAGTTGGAGTAACTCGACGTAACAAGACTTTTCTTGAACTCTTCTGCCTCGCGCCATGCTGTCGATGACTGGGATTGGGAGCGCCTCCCCGCGGAGAGACGCCGCCTCCTTCTTCTTTTTTTCCCGATTACGCCCTCACCGCACGAATGGGACGGCCGGAGAAGCGTTCGCGCGCTTCGGGATCTCGGAGGCCATGTCTAGTCGCTTAGGGGAACATGGAACAACCCGCTGAAGGAATGTCCTGCCAATAAATAATAATAATAATAACGCCTCAAGGTTTATTAATTATGTCACCATAACAACATTACAAAAAATATTGCAATGCTGTGCCTTTAAAATTATCCACCATAACTCTTACCGAGCCGGCGTGGTGTGTGCAGGCGGTCGCGAAACGTGATAACAGCCTCCCGAGTTTGGCCAACACCACCTACATAAGTCGAATGCCTCCGCAGGCGTCATCACAATCAGATCAATCGAGGCCTGAGATTGGGCACGAGTGCTGCGTCAGTGTTCGGCCGGGGCTCGTGTTCAATCAGCGCGTCGAAGGTCTGACTCGGGCCCAATAGCCGAGTCAGCGCGACCCGACTCTGATGACGTTTCATGAAAGGAGAGGAGGCGATGCGGAGGCTTTGATTATTCTAGGTGGTGTTGGTTTGGCTGCCCCTGATGGAGCAGACACGACATACATTAAGCCAGTTTTTTTGGGTGTTTTTTTCATGTTGTTTTTGCGTGATTAGATTAGTTGCCGCGAATGCCACCAGTCAATCGCTCGCCAGGGAAAGTCGCCTGCTCCCGCGTTACGGACAAGTGTGATTACCACTGCACATCTAAGGGACGACAAAAGCACTGTGTTGGCTTCTAGTTTAGACCGTGCTATATATTGTTCTTCTTAGATTGAGGAGGACTTGTATTCTTATAACCATAAAAGAGACGAACATGTATGCTTCATAGGAGGGGGTAGGGCAACTGAAGCTTTTATGCTTCCAACAACTACGTCCAGAAGTTTGGTTATTTGAAAGTACCGGTTTATTGAAGCAACACTTGTTCGCAAGATTTGTCATGGAGCAGTTAGCGCTGCCAATCGCAAGGACACCAACGTAAAATGGAGCTGCCGAAGTGTATTTTGACAGCAGTGATTTTTCTTTTTTGTATTTAGGGCACGTTTTTGTCTAAACATTTATATATCTATTTAATTTTGAAAAAAAAAACTGGAACAAAGTAAAATTTAACTCCGAATTTCAAAAACTTTGGAATCTACAAAAAATAAACTCCGATAAATGCCGAATTTCTAGCGAAATATAAACTCCGAAAAACCTCTTCCGATTTTAACAAAATATAAACTCCGAAAACACGAAACCCTACAATGCTTGATTGCAAGAAACCTTTGTGCATGTGCTGTGTCACAAAGCACACTGTTGTGTTCTGCGGCGTTATAAAAAAAATGATCAAAAGAAGTCTAAATTTTTTCAGGTGATGAGTGTGTCGCGAATGTAATTTTCCCACCGGCGGTCGTCTGCGGACTGTAGCATGCTGGACCGAAAAGTCAGATCTATAGATTCAGCGAATAAATTTGGACACCTACTTGCTCGGAAGGCGAGTGGGAGTCAGTAAACATGCAGCATAATTGAGCTAAGTGAACTACGGCAATGAAACAATATTGTATTGTGCAATTCGTTTGTTGGACATCTATCGCAATAACTGCGAACACAATACGATGGCTGCAGCTAAATGTCTCCAAGAGAAGGACGTCCACGTAAATGAACTCTCAAGCTGCTGCAAAGGAGTAGAACTCCGTGTTTTACTTATATCCTTGAACACTCAAGCTACTGCAAAGCAGTAGAGCTCCACGTTTTATTTATATCCTGAACGGTGGGTGCGACAGAACGTTTCTAGCGCTTGCTGCGCCTTCATGTCTGCTCGAAGAACCCTGTACAGTAACCTCCGCGCCGTCCGATGCTCCTGCAGGGGCTGTGTCAGGCTGCTTGGTTGATGAGACAGCCAAAGCCACGTCGTGGAACAAAATCAAGAACCAATCAGTACAAATCCCACACTCCAAAACGGATCTAGTTGTGTACTGTCTCCACCCTAAACACCAATTGCTGGTGCCCTTCTGACTAATTTCGTCGACCACTGGTATCCCTCTGATTAGTTCCGCATGCTGAACTTTCAGGCGCAGTGCCACCACTGAGCGGGGCATTTCAACGTGTTCAGTGCCACAACGCAGACCATTTTCTAGATCTTAACATAATTTTTGCCTTGTCATTCGATCAACTCTCATACCGAATGTCGATATACCTACTAGGGGGGTCAATCAATGGTAGCAATTGGCTCCCCCTATAGTTTACTAGCGGAAAACTGTACACACTAGATTTTTTTCTAGGGTGTACGTAATCATAAGAACTGTCAGCGCAGTTGTTCTATGCGGATGCTGGAAAAGATCGACAGACCGTCATTTTTTTTTAATAAAGAAATATACACGTTAGTTATATAGCACACGAAACGAGAGAACAGGCTTCGTATGTTGTTCCCAGAATGTTTGCCCACGAATAGCTGCCTGGGGTCTTATATATTTTCCGTAATCACATTAGAAATATTGATGCTTGAGATATTAGGATTTGCAAAAATCGCGAAACCAGATATCACATTCTGACATAAAGCTTGCGGCAGGTTCGTGTACATTATACTAATATTTGTAATAATCCCCATGAACTCAAACCTGAGCTACTTGACTTCCGGCCTCTGTCCGGCGGAACTCATGAAAGCGCCTGTAAAAGTTAGAAAAATATAAGACGTTAGTTCACGATTGAGAAAAAGAAAGCACCGGCAATTGGTGAATTAACTTTATATTAAAACCCGAAACGGGGGGGGGGGGGGGGAGGCATTTACGTACATTGTTTCAAACCACAGATTTTTGAGACGATATGTGTGATTGTACTTTTTTATTTATTTCTAGTCCGGTTGTATCCTTGGGGACCTTAGTTTTTAGCATTTCTAACTCAAAATGCAGTTTTTGAGCTCAAAGTAATCAAACTGATTCTCCATTACGCTAGGATTCACTGATTTCTACACTTAATGAAACAAATTAACAGTGGCGTACCAACTTGTTTTTAGGTGAGGGGGGGCAAACCATACACCCCCCCCCCCAGGGTGGGGGCCAGTGCCCTTGGTACCCTTGCGCGCCACCGGCCAGTGTTTGCTCTGGCCAGTGGCGGCTGTTTCGGGGGGGGGGGCAAAACACATGCCTTGCCCCCCCCCCCCCACTCTGAGAACTGGGGGGGCAAGTGCCCCCCTTGCCCCCCCCCGGTTGGTACGCCCATGCACATTAACTTGCGCCTTCTAGGCGACTGATGGCCGCTAAAAAGGCCGCCTAATCCGAGAATCGATCTCGGAACCTTCCCGGAGTCGACCATCAGGATCATTTGACACAAATAAAACAGTTACTCACCAGCAACGAGGAGGGCGATCAACGCAGCAGCAACGACCCTCATTATTTCAGGATTCATGATGCTGCGTGCTACTTGAATTGTTTTCTGCATCACTGACATAAGTAATGATAATTGTTAAAATTTCTTCATTCATAACAAGGAAATCATACTTAGAAATAAGTTTCATTAAACTACTTGGTGCGTAATAAAAAAAAATGCGAAATATCATATTTTCTATAATTTGAACTTATTCCGTTTATCAACACAAAATACGCTTTCAAGGCAGCAGTATCAATGAACGTTTATTTATATTTACTTTTAATAAAACGAGCAAATAATCTTTATTTTCATTGGATGACGTAAGACTTACACGACGTTTGTTCTACAAAAAAAACACAGCAAGAATGGAGATTGAAAAAGGAAATGAGAAAGCAGTGAAAAGCCACGCAACTCTCAGTTAGCACTCCCAGACCACTCACCTTTGATGTGCTGCAAGCAAATGATGCCGTCGTGTCTAACCGACGATCGAGGTTCTTATATAACCACTCTCGAAAGAAAGCAACAAGGAAGAGACCTCTGGATACCGTTAGGGTTTTCCCTCTCGAATTAGTGGTGCAATACCGTTGCAAACCCCGAACTAGCAACCTCTGTCGTTACATTCGACCTTCAATTTTGTTTCGTGCATGTTTTACGACGAGAGTATCTCACACCTGCTCTTGAAGAAGTGCCCTGAATCTTTCTGGGCGCATGCGGAAAGTCTGTGGGTAGTTGTATTGCCAAGTCTTGACTTAACATTTTGATCCACGTTGCAAGAATTGTGTTTCGAGGGCTTGGTTACTTTAGCCTACAATCTACAGAGTGGTTTTCCATGTACATTCCCCGCAAAGACTGCGTTGCTTGTTTACATATATATATATATATATATATATATATATATATATATATATATATATATATATATATATATATATATATATATATATATATATATATTTATATATATATATATATATATATATATATATATATATATAAACAATAGGGTTGATATTTAAAGAGGTCAAATCGTTGCGGACGTTCCACACTTTGAATATGTATAGTCCGCCTTTTTATTGTAATGAATACGCGGCAATATACAATATAATCCTTACATGTTTTCCACTAAGAACTGTGTACGGTGCGATGCTCGCGTTGTGTTCTTTATTCGTACACGGCCCATTTAACTTTTCTTTAATGATCGTATTGCTGTTTGTTGTCTTTATTGTTGTTGTTAATTTATTGTTGTCTATTTCGTTCAGGATTACTAATATATGTCTTGCTTCGGACAGACGCGCGGCGTATTATTCTGCCCAACCCCTTGTACATAAATTCGCAGCGAGCCGATCTAATCTCGTTCTCAACGGTTTATTGGCGCTAAAACGCCCCGTGTGAGATTCTCTTTTTGACCACAACAGCCAACGTTTTTTTTTCGTTTTTTTTTTGGGGGGGGCCTAGTTTATGACGTTAATTCCGTACTATATGCAAGAAAAAAACAAAGAATTGCCAGTGAAAATGTAATATGTTTCCGTTCAGTTACCTACCATAACAAAGACAGATTGTGAAACTACGTAAGATGTTTATTGAACGCCCATTACAAGGGCTGTAAACACGCGGTTACAGAAGTAGATATGTTTCTGAGAGAAGAACATTCCCGCAAATAAGCTCGTAGGCTACCGCAAAGCGCCATAGCTCCGTGTCTAACCTATGATTGTCGAATGCCTCCTCACACCTGGGCCGTTAATGCGTCGGTTTTTTTTTTTCTAAGCGCCTGTAGCAGGTACACGTCTGCTTAAAAAATCCCGCGCAGTAACCTCCGCGTCGTCCGATGCTCCGGCAGTGCCTGTGACAGGCTCCTTGGTTGAAGGGGCAGCCAAAACCACGTCCTGGAAAAACAAGTTTATATCCAAATAGCGCATTAATCTTACATTCTAAAAAGCCCGTACACCCATACAGTACAAGATGCATCAAACACCCATCAATCGCATCAGTTTTATCAGTTTTGCCAATATAAAAGCGATTGCATGTCGCAACGCAATTGGTATAAAGCAGTGGTGCAAAAAATAATTTACAAATATTGAAATCGTGAGTTAAATCAGACCAGCTTTTCTAGGATTAATTATATCAAACCTTTCCCGCTAAAATAATCCAGAAAAAAAGGTTTTTTTAAACCGTTGGTTTGTTTTTTTATGATTTTTATGTGCATTTCTGTTTTATTTAAATAAAATAATAATCAAGCAAGAAAGATTTATAAAAAGATAAACACGAGCAAAAAAGAAAAAGTGCGCTTCTCAGCAAAAAGGAGCATTATAAGCTTGATCTCATCTTCAACAACGTTCGCGAGTCACGTAACGTCCAATTGCCACAAAATCCGAAGGCATTAGTAAGAAACAAAAGCTAGGAATGTCATGTCTTATTGCAATCGAGTCAAAACTCGAAAAACATATCAAATAACGATTTTTTAAGTAACTAAAAACATCAAGCTGTTTTTGTTGTAGTGTGGCGGGCATTGCTGAAATGAGAAATTGTTAATAAAACTATACATTACATTTACTGAAATTCTTTCTTCCACATTGTTATCAGTGATTCGAAGAATG